>PVHP010026552.1:0-24789 GCA_004024765.1 Zapus hudsonius | reverse complement strand
TGTTGTTGTGGTGGTGGTGGTGGTGGTGGTGTTGCTGAGGGGGGCAATGTCTCTGGATATTCTCCCCCACCACTGCTCTTACAATCTTTCCACCCCCATCTTGTCATTCCGCAAAGTTCCCTGAGTCATGGTGGGTGAGTTTTACATCTGTTTTACTGTTGAGATCTCAAGACTCTCTGGATTTCTACTTTGGATTATTTTGGGTATTCTTGTTGTCTATCTCCATTACCCTTTCATAGGTTATTTGACTTGCTGTGGAGGTAAGCTCTTGCTCATCTTGCCACTTCGTCAAAGGTTTTGTTTGGGCTCTAGATGAGGAGTTAGGAGTGGTTCCTCTCTTGCCTGGGTGTCAGCTGTCATCTTAGGTCCTGTGGTGGAATTGGGTTGTCCACGGTTCTCGATGCCTTCTGAAAAATACAAACAGAATCTTCACCAGAGAGTGAGGTCAGTATATTAAATGAGACCACCATTGTTAATTTGGTGAGATTCTAATGGATGTAGCCTCTCTGTAGGCCATGATTAGTGGGGGCTTCTTCCCCTTAGAGTCCCTGTTTTTGGTGTCCATAAGAATTTGCCTTGGATCCCAGTTCTAGCTAAGGGTTCCTTGCCACTGAGTGGATCTCTTAGCTAGTCAGTAAGCCCTTGATTATCCACTTATGTTAAGCGCCACTATTGCACAGATGAGCACTTCTTGGTTTGCTGGTCTCAGCGATAAAACAGTGTCCTCAGTAATCTCATAACATGGGTTGGTGTTGTATAATAATGTCCTTTTCTTTCTCAGAATATTGTTGGCCAATTTCCCCTGGCTGCTCATGTAACACCTTCCAGCACTACACAGGCTACCATCTGGGAGCTGGTTTTCTTTCCAGATCCAGCAGGTCTCGGTGTTGTGTGACAGCAGCCTGTGGTATCTTCAGCAATGTGGTTTTATTTTTTGCCCTGGATGGGTGACATAAGCCTGTCTTGTTTGGGGGACTTTGTAGGTCTCTTTGATCAACAGCTCAGTGTGAGAAGTAACCAATTAATTACTGGGTCAGGAAGTTAGAGGCCAGAGCCACTTGTCTTGGGGTTAGGCTTCCTCCCACCCTCTTTAGGGCCCTTGTTACCAGATGTGCCCCCAGCTTTCTCAGAAAGATAGTTATTATGATTTCTAAGCTTTTACAAGTGAGAGTTAACAGCCTAAAGTCAGATTTTGTAACTGGAGATATTTCACCTTTCATTTGGGCAGCCCTGAAGGTGCTTTATGAACCTCACCATCGGTAGCATTGAGTTCATTCACATTGTCATACAGCTGCCACCACCTTTCTTCTCCAGGGTTTTCTCATCTTGTCAAGCCTGCAGCTGGGTACCTTTCAGATACTAACTCCATTTCCTCTTTCCCCCAATTCTAGCAGCCAGCCTTTTGCTTTCTATGACTAAGCACCTTATATGTGTAGACTCATGTAACTAATTTGTGTGTGTGTGTGTGTGTGTGTGTGTGTGTGTGTGTGTTTAATTTCATTTAGCTTAGTGTCTTTAAGGCCACAGATACCATTCAAGATGAAATTTAAAAAAATACTCAGTTCTCTATAGAATGTAACTTAGTAGTTAGTTATAGTTATCCTTTTTCTGTGTCTCTAAGTTTGTGACTCAGTCACAATCGTATTGCCTATTTGCTTGGCTCCAGAATGAAGAAGTTGGACATGGGATATTGATAAGGGAATGGGTAAGGAACTAGATAATTTTAAACTATTTCAAAATTAAATGTTACAAATTTGTTCTAGAACTTAGTGCTCTCACATAATCAAGTGAAAACCCTATCCCATAAGTGGTGATTACAGTGTACACACCACTTGTTCCACTTGCCAGTGTGAGTGCTAGGTGTTGGTGATGTCAACTATCTCTAGACTAGGCTCCTGTTTATACAGATTAGGGTTTTTGTCTGTGATTATTTCTGTGGGTAACCTTGTCATGAGGGAGGATCTCCTCACTCATTGTAGTGTTACTTGAGCCTTAATCTTGTCCTTTTCGCCTCTTATTCCTGGCCACGATGAGTTACATTGGCTCTGGATGGACCGTGTTCTTCCAGCCTGTTCATTGTGGAAGGAATCAGAGGGGAAGCTGATGTGCTCTAATACTGTGGATAAAGTTTACCTAGCTGTTGTTGCTTTTTTTTTTTTTTTTTTTTTTTTTTTTTTTTTTTTTTTTTTTGGCTAGGAACTGTTACTTTTCTTTTGATGAAATATGAGTTCATTTCTTGCTCTTAATAGTAGGTAGAGTTTATGCCGAAAATTGTGTTTTGTAGTTTTGTCTTTGGGGCAAGGGCTATATTTACTATTTGACTACTCAGACTGTTCAGATTCCTTAAGATTTTAATTGAGATTTATTCTGTAAGATCTGTTTCCTATACTTTACTAGAGGAACGTCACTTTAAATTCTGTGTTTTGAAGGGTTTTTTTTTTTTGTCTCTGTAGTAGTAAATGGTACCAGATTAGTTTTTTTTTTTGAGTTTCTAGGTTTACTTTTAATAAATTTTGGCAGGAAATGAGATTTGTTAAAGGGAATATGCCTCTAGACCCTATGTAGGATGCAATTTGAGGGCAAGAATGATTTTGTTTTACTAGAACCCCAGAACTTACAACAGTGGTTGTAAGAATTTGCTTGAGGTTCAGTAAGATATTTTATGCAACCTTTCAATATTTAACATTAGAGAAATAATGAATTTCATGTTTTGAGACTGATTATTTTTTGTCTTTTGACTAATCATTCCAGTATTTTCAGATATTTGACATTATAGGGCTAAACTAAGAAGAAATGATGCATAGTCATAGTTTTTTTTTTTTTAAAGATCCCAGAAATTTATTTGATGTTTACTTGATTACATTTTATATAGAAAGATTGGAATTGTTTTGGGTGCTCCTGGCAAATCTCATGGAGGCCCTGAATTACAAAGGGAGCCAATCTGGAGACATCAGAAATGGAAATCATAAGCCCAATTCTAGAATTGTTCTTAAAAATTTGTTTTTGGTCAGATCAAGCCTCTCCCTTAAAAATGCTTGATGTGTTTGAGCTTCCATATGAAAACGGATGATAGTCATAGTTTTTTTTTTGACATTTTTTGTTTGTTTTTTTCGAGGTAGGGTATTACTCTAGCCCAGGCTGACCTGAATTCACTGTCTCTCCAGCCCCATACCTAGCTTTTAACCCTCTTTTTAAAGTTTCTAGGAAGGAAGGGGTTAGAAAAGCATGTTATAAACCTATGATTTTAGTTATCTATACTTGTAAATTTTATTTTTACTATCTTCATATTTTTGTAGGCATAATAAAACATATTTCTTTTATATCTAACCACCATGCTGAAAAGAGAGCATGCTGGATTTTTCTTTTTTGTTTTAGAGGTAGGGTCTCACTCTAGCCTAGGCTGACCTGGAACTCACCGAGGCTGAGGCTGGACTCCAATTCACAGTGATTTTCCTACTTCAGTCTTCTGAGTGTTAGAACTAAATGTGTGCACCACCATGCCCAGCCCATGTTGAATTTTATAGCTAAAATTCTTAATATTTTGAGTGTCTGCTTACATGTAAACATAACTTCTGTTCATGGAACTTATATTTTCATATAAGAGCTAGAGAGATGAGACAAAATGTAGAATAAAAGCAGAACTTTCTAAAAGGATAGAGTGTTTTAACTTATGTGTGTATTTAGGTTAGACCTTTTAAAAAGAACCTATTCAAACCCAGATTTCTTTGACATTGTGGGGGAGTGAATAGTTTTTTAGGTTTGGCATCTCATTCCCACATAATGTCAAAAATAATTGTGTCAGAAAAAAGTATAGATGAACTAAACAGTGTATATAAGTAGGGCACCGTGATCTTTTTAGTATGTCAAAACCAGGAAGGAGTTTGTGTGGATATACTTATGTTTGTGTGTGTAACTGTGTGCTGGGATCTTTCTGGAATATTGGGAATGGAGATGAGAAAGTTAATATAAAGGTGGATTGTTGTGCAGCAGGTCTCCAGGCAGTCTTATAGGTAGTGGGGAAGACACAGATAGCTCTTTAAAGGATCGTTGGTATGCTGGCATTTGTGAAAACTTAAGTGACTGTGGGAAGTGTGGGCTAGAGATTATAGCCAGGGTATGCAAGAAGACCAGTTTGGAGCATCTGAAATACAAAGTGGAGGCAGTACCACCACTTGTATTTATCTTGGGGTTAACATTGATCTTGTAAGGGTGCTTTGTGAAACACAAGTGCATGGAATATGCTGTGAATGGAGCTGTACTGTTTGCCTGGCTGCCTTGTAATAATCGAAGATGAAGGCCTAAAGTTGAAGTACCTAAAACTGAAGACAAGAAATGAACACAGGTAGTTTTGTAATTTATAACAGTGGCAGCTTACTGAGGATGGGAGTTTTGTGGAATAATAATAGATGAATTAAAGTATAAGGCTACATTGTCTCATTGGATGGTGGTCTGGGTGGTTTTGTTTTCCCTCATTATGTCTGCTTTGCATAAATTGCTTCATTACTCATTGATCCTGTCTTAATATCTGTCTACCCCTAATTTGGGTTTTATAATTTGTTTTGAATTAGCTATTCAACTAAGAAAACAAATAAATTTTTCCTTTGGGATATGTTGAATTAAGGATATGTAGACTTTCTCTTATCAATACAATTTAATAATTTAATAAAATTATTAAAATGTAAGCATCTTGACATTTGTCAGAGGTGTCATTTACATCCATCTATTTAACACTAAATTTGATAGGAACTATAATCCTTTTTTTTTTCTGACAATGGGATTGTTTGTATTAGGTTTCAAACAAATGTTGGATATTTTAAAAGTTGGTTGTTTTTAAAGAAATAGTTGCACTAGTGGGAACCATTTTAGTGTAAGCTATTTGAGGAGGATACTGTTTTGACAGGCGTTCCGGCTTGAACTTAGTTGTACTTCTCTCTCTACAAGAAGATACTAAAATAGCTGGTGCCTATATTTTATGATGTTTAAACATAGAAAATCTTTCCAAAGGGGGAAAAGGTAGGTGTCCTTCACTTCACCTTATTTAGAAATCTAGGTAAGTGGAAGTCTGAGTTTGAGAAGGCTGAGATTTGAAGGAAGCCACATCTCTGTAGAACCCCACACAGGATTTGGGACTGCTGTTGTAACTACTTGTATGATGTGATATCCTGTGTCATTTATCTCTCTGGACCTAAGTTTTCTTGTCTGTGAAATGTGTGATCTTAAAAGTTTTTTTTAGTTCTTAAGTTTTGTGTTGTAGTTTACATTTACGTTTGGCTTTAACAGGATTCTCAAAGTTGGATTGGTGGAAACAATGAGCCATTGACTGGTTTTACGTGGCGAGGGGGTTGTGAGAGAGAAACAACTGGCATACAAGTTTGGAATGAAGTGTTTGTGATCGACAGACCTAATGGCACAAAAGTAAAAATCTGTTTACATTTTTTTTCTTATGTGTTCTTTCTAGAACTATTTTTTAGTATTAAAAATCAAAACAACACAGAACTCTTAATGTTTGGTAACTTTAGCTATATATTATAGCGTTAAAATGTATAGTACATGAGTACTTTTCTTGATTACTGCTTTGAAGTTCACTTTATTATCTTCATAGTAATTTTTGGTGTCTGATTTTTATGACTCTTGTTAAGTATTTTAAACTTTAAAATTCCTAGGTGGCTGTGCTACTAATGGACACCCAGGGCGCCTTTGACAGCCAGTCGACTATTAAAGATTGCGCCACCGTGTTTGCTCTGAGCACCATGACTAGCTCTGTCCAGGTGAGAGTGAGTGTGTGATCAGCTCACATTATCATAATACCTTTGGCCCCTCTGCAAAAAATGCTTTTGAATGAAGGAAAACAAAGGATTAAGATTAAAGTAGCTATTGACTCATGAGAACTTTTATGTTTTGAAAAGATAGAAAGAAAGCAGTAAACCAGTATATAATCCCTTGATTTTTATCATCATGTAACCAATGCTTTTTTTTTCTTAAAGGAAAAGTTATTGCCTGTTATCTGTAAATACAATCAATTATATGGCTACCAAACCAGAAATATACAAAACAAAGAAATCCTAAGCAATTAAATATAGAAGTCTAGCTTCTTAATTTGGTATCTCTGACGATAGTTCTTGCTTATTTGAACTAAAGAAAATAGAAACATAAGGATTCATATTTATAAAATCTAAGTGGTACTTATATAAATTAAGGATTTCTAGCACCTGTTTAATTATAAAGGGCTAAAATGGCATCTGTTGTCATTCTAATTGCTTTTTTCCAGTATGTTCTTCTTCAAACTAGGCTATTTCTATAAGCTAGAGTGATTAACTTCAGTTCAGTTAGCATGGATCATTTGTAGTTCTTTCCTTTTCCGAGATTTTCTGTGATTTTAATTGAGTATTTAATTATTGAGGTATGGCCTCTAAGGTCCGGCTGCCGACAGCATATCAAAAATTGTATTTGAATATTCTTCCAAGATAAAGAAATTTTCCTTGTCAGTGGTAGCTCATAAGTGATACTGTCCTAGTGTCTTGAAACTTCTGTGATGATTTCCAGAAATGTATAGAACAGATAAGCTGTCTGTTAGTACCCCTTTCCCTTCTTCCTTAATTCAAAGTTCCTAAGTGTTAGAGAGGAAAGGTGACTGGACAGTAATTTGAGTCAAAAGAGGAGTGCTCTTTAGCCTGTTTTGTTTTTTATAGGTCTGCAGATATATGTGGTATTTTTAAGAACTCTCAAAAATCTTGTTTCCATTTTATTCTGCCTTTTTCATTGATCTTGCAAAATGGCATGACTAGTTCCTTTGAAGCAAGCTGAAGCCATCTCTTCCTATTTACATTTCATGTTTTAATCCCTCCAGTTAGCTGGCACTAGCACTTCCCTTAAATCATATAGAGGGAATGCTCAGTCCTAAAACTTGCTTGGTATTCTCTTATTTATCCAGATTTTTGATAGTAGAATATCTGATTTTGGACAGATACTCAGCCACTTTGTTATCTGCATGAGGGTTTTACACATCCTGCCTGTAACACATGTGGTAGTTGTATGCAGTTAGATGAGATCTCAGTGAGATAATGCATATGAATGTGCTTTGTGAACTCAAATAGCTATTGCTGTCTTGCTGACATTTGAGGGAACTTTTCTTTCCTTAAATAAAATGGAGCTTCCAGATGTTGTGGTGCACGTCTCTAATTTCAGCACTTGGGAGGCTGAGGCAGGAGAATTGTGAATTCAGGACCAGCCGGAGCTACATACTGAGAGCTAGTTGGAGGCCAGTGTGGATGAGACCTTGTCTTAAAATAAAATAAAATAAAATTTTTTTAAGTATGATCTTGCTGACAGAGTAATAACAATTTGATCTTATTTGTATTTATTTATTTATTTATTTATTTATTTATTTATTTATTTATTTATTTATTTATTTATTTATTTATTTATTTATATTTTGAGGTAGTCTTTCTTTAGCCCAGTCTAACAGTCCTTCTACCTCACCCCTCTGAGTGCTAGGATTAAAAGTGTGTGCTACCACACCCAGCTCATTTATTTTTGGAATAGATTCTTAGTACTTATTAAGTATAGGCAGTACATCAAGAACTAATGCCTTTTTGCTTCTGCAACCTAGTTCTAATGCTGAGAGGATTGATATACATGTTTTCTAAAAGCTTAGCCCCCTCCTTTAGAATAGATTGATTGTGATGTTAGCTTTTAAGTTTAAAGTTTAATCGTCGCAGTCATTAATTTTTTATACCCTACTTAGGTTAATCAGTGATTTTTCATTAGTATCATTTTTGTATTTCTTTTTTTTTTTTTTTTTTTTTTTTTTTTTTTTTTTTTTTTTTTTTTTTTTTTTTTTTTTTTTTTTTTTTTTTTTTTTTTTTTTTTTGTTTGTTTGGTTTTTCGAGGTAGGGTCTCACTCTAGCCCAGGCTGACCTGGAATTCACTGTGTAGTCTCAGGGTGGCCTTGAACTCATGGCGATCCTCCTACCTCTGCCTCCCGAGTGCTGGGATTAAAGGTGTGTGCTACCATGCCCGGCTTTTTGTATTTCTTTCATTAAACATTTAAAAAATTTATTTGAGAGACAGGGGAGACAGTACGGACACACATGGCCTCCTGCTACTGCAAATGAACTCCAAAAGTATGTGCCACTTTTTGCATTTGGTTTTATGTGGTCACTGGGGCTTTGCAGGAAAATGCCTTTAGCTGCTAAGCCGTCTCTTCAGCCCCATTTTTCTATATATATATATTTTTTCCAGAGGTAGGGTCTTGCTCTAGTCCAGGCTGACCTGGAATTCACTATGTAGTCTCAGGGTAGCCTTGAACTCATGGTGATACTCCTACCTCTGCTTCCTGAGTGCTGGGACTAAAGGGCGTGCGCCACCATGCCTGGCTTCTATTTCTTGATCTCCAAATTCATCTAGATTATCACCTATTTGCTGGTAGAACAAATTGTTCTTTCTTTGAGTAACCATATTTACTTAGAGATTAGTTATTTCTTAGCTGAAGTAACTATAGTTTTCTTCTCAGTAGCAGCCTGGGATCTCTTCTAAAGAGCTATATCAAAAGGACTTGAGCAAACAAATCTATTTTCCAATTTTTGTTCTCTGAGAATACTTAGAGCATTATTGTCATTACTGGTCTGTGTGCCTTAAAATGCCTCCAGAAGGCTCTAGAAAGGGCAACAGTGCCACCTATTGCTATTTTCCACAGGCTGGTAAAATTTTCATGTTCTTTAGGTTGATGAATTTCAAGTAAAAAGAGACCTTATAAAAAGACCATATTAAGTGCCTGGCATAGCAGTGCATGCCTGTAATTGCAGCACTCTGAAATGACAGTACTTGGGAGGCTGAGGAAAAGGATTATGAACTCGAGGCCAGCCTGGCCTACAGAGGGAGAGCTTATCTCAAAAACACAAAAGCTAGGGGCTAAGATAGCTTAGTTGGTAACCTGAGTTTGATCCCTAGTCATGTACAGATGCTGGGTGTGCTAGCATGCTCTTATAATTCTAGCATGGAGAGGAGGAGCTAGGTGGTTCCCTGAAACTTGCTGGCTAGCCACCCTAACCTCTTTGGTGAGCTTCAGGCCAGTGAAAGGCTCTGGCTCAAAAGGAGGTGAATGGGTATTTCTGAGAATGACACTCCCAATTGTTGTTGTCTGGTCTCCATCCATTGTGCACATGTGCTTCGTTGCCCACCCCCCCAACAGAAAAAAACCCAAACAGTCGAATAAACAAAACCCAGAACTCAATAAATTTGTATATACTGTGTACCTTGGTGGAATTTATTTTGTAAAAATTTTGCCCCTTACCAACTTAGTAAATGAGTATTGAACAACTCTTCTTTCTCACTCTCACCTTTCTCTGTTTTAAAATGCTCATGAGATAACATTGAAGACGTTTTGAGAAGTAAAAGAAACTACATAATGTACTTTTTGTATGCCTGCCACTCTTAGGCTGTGAATATATACACATTCATGATTTTTACTTACTTCACCACCACTGCTTCTCCTTTAATGGGAAAAAGGAAAAAGTACTTCCTTTATGTCTCTGATTAAGATGGTGGCGAAGTGATTAATTTGTGCTGGAGGTACCAAATAATCTTCATTTCTACAAGGAAAGTTATATACAAGCTGGATATTCAGAATAAAACACTGATTAAAAACAGAATAAAATTTGTCTTAACAGGTATATAACTTGTCCCAGAATATTCAAGAGGATGATCTTCAACACTTACAAGTATGTCTCAAAGAATATACATCAGAGTAGTAAGATTTAATTCTCCCTTTATTATAAGTTCATACTTAGGAACCTATAATATTATTGAATGTTATGGTTTTAAACTAATGTATAATATTTTAGCTAGAGATTTCTATATATACGTGATATGTTAGCAGATATGAAGTGCTTGGCTTTCAAATGATAGTAAAGACTTTGACATATGGTGCTCTATTATAAACACAGTTTTTAAAATGTCTTTTTCCTTTATTATTATTATTTTAAATAACTTGATTTGATAGTTATTTACAGAGTATGGGAGACTTGCAATGGAAGAAATCTACCAGAAACCATTTCAGGTAAATAAGTGTTTTGCCACTTTAAAAATTTATGTGAAACTGTTAAGCCACTTCAGCTTATAGTTTTTATGACACAAAGGTATTATAAACTCATTTTTAGTGCCAGTTTCAGTGGAGTTGAAACTTACCAATGATGATGTCATCATCAATTTAGTACTAGTTTGAAGACCCACAGGATAGGTTTTAAAACAAGTGAATGTAGATTGATTTTTAATACTTTCACTTGGAGGGTGATGCTGCTTTTGATTAGATGTGATTTAATTTCAAAACTTAAGACAGTGGAGGATTTAAGACAGTTGTGTCAAATTTCTTATAAGTATGATCAACTGCTATAAAGTGTTTACAGGTTTTTTCCCCCTGTATATTTCAAGCTGAAGCTAATCTTCCTGATATTCTTAATTTTGACTTCAAGTAGTTAATATTTTCAAGCAACTATAATTTACAAGTTGTTATTAGTACTACTGAGTTAGTTGCATTGGGGAGGGGAGAATGACTGCCATGGATTCCTGTGCGCCAGAATTTCTGGTGATTATGTTAGTAGATTTACATCGATTCTGCCTTACTGTTTGCCTTAAATGGTCATTTTTATTAAATAGTTGGGTAAATAATGATGAAAATGGTTTCTATAACACAAAGTCCACAATCATTTTAGAACTAGCCATCTAGAATTACATGTTGTTTGTATTTAAATTTTTGATCGGGGGCTGGAGAAATGGCTCAGCAGTTAAAGGTACTTGCTTGCAAAGCTTGCTGGCCTAGGTTCAATTCCCCAGTACTCACATAAAGCCAAGTTGTGTATGCGTCTGGAGTTTGTTTTCAGCAGCAAGAGGCCTTGACATGTTATTCTCCTTTCTCTCATACATAAATAGATAATTTAAAAAATTATCTGAATGCCTCAACATGTGCCCTTTCCCCAACTTATAACCTCCTGTGTGATTGCTTGAGTGATCCTTCACTGAACAGTGAAGCTCTCAAAGGGACATGATTACTTGGGAATGTTGTTGCCTTCCATAGGCCCGTGATTATAGTAGCCATTTACTTATTGTAACTTTTTTTTTCTGGTGCTGGAGATTTTATCCAGGGCCTCATGTATGATGGTCAAGTGCTCTACTCATTGATTACAACCTTGATATATTGCAATAAACTTGTGATTTTTCTCAAGAATTTATAAGAAATTATTTATATTTTCTCTGTGTATAGACATTAATGTTTTTGATTCGAGATTGGAGTTACCCTTATGAACATTCATATGGTCTGGAAGGTGGAAAACAGTTCCTTGAAAAGAGATTACAGGTAAGCCCAGTTTAGGAGAGGAGAGCATGAGCACCGTGCCAGGCAAAGGGGTGGGCTGTCCTGACTCGATGGCGCTTCCAGTCATCACTGCAGTGAAGGAAGCAGCCAAGGTTGTCTAGGGGATGCCACCTGAATGAAAAAGAAGTTGTGCATTCTTGATGAAGAGAATGCCTTATCTCAGAATTAAGGAAGACATTTCCTCAGATTGACCCACCCCTTGGTAAATAGGTATTCCAAGGACCAATATTTGTGGTTTTTTATTTTAATTTTAAGTTAAGAAAGATTTATTTTAGGAAAATAAAACAGAATAAAAGTTTCTGAGTTAGCAGGAGTGCTGAGTAGGCAGTTCCTATAAAAATCCACATATCTTTACAATTGTGCAGTGTGCCTCATGAGGGCATTCCTGGAAAATAACCTCACCAACAAGATCTGAGCTTTTATTCCTAAAGGTACTCTCTTGGGAAGTTTGCAGTTCAGATATTTCTAGATTACATTCCCCCATACACAGAAAAGATACAGACAGATCTTTTTACTTCTGAAGTAAGCTCAAGAGTTTGTTTTGTATATGGCATTGGTTCATAAGTACTTTAAAAGTACGTTATTTACTAGTTTCTAAGGTACAATCACAACTTGTTATTCAGGCATTAGATATTATGATTAAGTATCGTTTTTGTTATCTTAAGACAGTGTACTTGGGAAAAAGTCTTTGCTAGTTTTATAAGTGTTTAAAAATACACTTTTAATATTTTTTGAATTAAAAAAAAGCCAAACAAAACAATTATTGGGGGAGGCTGAATTGAGTGTAAATATGTGTGCATATAGATCTAATAGATCTTCATTTTTAAAAATAAAATTTTCTTTCTTTTCTTTATACCTTCTATCCTATCTCTTTGTATCTTCAGGTAAAACAAAACCAACATGAAGAGTTGCAGAATGTAAGGAAGCATATTCACAATTGTTTCTCAAATCTGGGATGCTTCCTTTTACCACATCCTGGTCTTAAAGTTGCAACTAATCCTAGTTTTGATGGGCGATTGAAAGGTGAGAATTTCCATTCTTGCTAAGATCAGAACTTGGTGTTTAGTAGCTGAAAGGTTTCTTGTGTCTTTGTTTCCCGTCTTTACCAGTAGAGGCCATCTCGACAGTGGTGACAGTTTGCTTGCAGTGCTGTGTGCTGTTTCTTCTTGGCTCGTTTGCACTGTTGAACCAGCATGGTGTCAGCTCACTTTAGAATCCACTCTTCAGTCTCTGAAGGCTGAGATCATTTCATCATTTCAATTGCAATCTGCTAAAACGTTGTAACCTTTTTTTGAATCGATGAACTCAGATTTAAGTTTCAGATTTTTCTCTGTGTGTCAGAATTATTTTGTGTGTGATAACAAAAGGATCGGGTTGGCAAACTTACACTATAGTTAGAAAAATAGTCTTGTGTTAAAATTTAATTCATTGTATTGAATGTCTGTGTCTTAGTTACTACTTTTTGTCACATTTGTTTTGGTAGTCCACAGTTTGGGCTGGAAGAATTATAGAGAAAGTGGGGCAATGGAATAGTGGGGATTTTTTTTTCATAGGAGATATGGCATATTTAGATGAACTTTTTTTAAAACATGAATCTATTCTAAAGATAATATGTGCTCTTATTTTATCAAACAATTTTATGAGCTTTTCAATGAGACTTCTGTAAGTTTTTCAGACTAATATGCTGGTCAATATTACATCCAACAGATATTGATGAAGACTTTAAACGAGAGCTTCGAAATCTGGTTCCATTGCTGCTTGCTCCAGAAAATTTGGTAGAAAAAGAGATAAGTGGATGTAAAGTCACTTGTAGAGATCTTGTAGAGTACTTTAAGGTAGGTGGCTTTGTCTAAATAGGAATGTAGTCAATTTAAAACTCTTCTGTATTACAAGAAATTTCTTTATTTTAAAGAAAAATGTATTTTTTCTGCCTTGAATTCGGTGTAGTAACACATAAGGATATGTAAAGATTGTAACATACTGTCTTTTCTAGACAGTGATTTTGTTCTCAGAATTGCCTGTCTTTTTTTTTTTTTTTCTCATATCATGTGGAGAGAGGAACCATTCATATTGTCATTTGTTAGAGATAACAATTGGGGATATAATTCTGCATCCTAACTTGTCACAAAATACCCTCATATTTCTGAGGACTTGATAAGTGTAGCTAAAAACATCGATAGTGGTTTAACTAAGAACATATTTTTGTTCCCTTCTTAGACAATTTGGTTTGACTTAAATGCCATATTTGTTTAGTTGTGAATTAAGTCTGAGTCAGTAGAAAGTTAATATAAAAGTGTCCTCACATATGGACTTAAAAAAGCTTTCATTCTTTTCTTCTTAATCTATATGTAGAAATTAGTTAATTTTCTTCCCATGAGTTTAAGTATGATTTGAAATAAAATAGTGAGTTAAAGTGTTTTCTAACAGATCTGTTTGAAACATTGGCAGAAGGGAGAATTCTAGATTTCTTTAAAGCAGAGGGCATTTTTAAGTAGAGAGTGATTTTTAAGGCCTACATTTTTTGAATGGTGTAAATTATTTTTCTTTGGAAATGAAGAGTCAAATTCTGTAAGACACCAGTATAATGAATCTTCTGTCTTTTCAGGCTTACATTAAAATTTATCAAGGAGAGGAACTCCCACATCCAAAGTCCATGCTTCAGGTGAGTAAGGAAAGGGGTGTTGTGTGTGTGTGTGTGTATGTGCGCTCATGTGAACACGCACATATGTGTCGGGTGGCTATACCTATTTATGAAGGAAAAAAAAAATCTTTGCTTTAGAGAGATACTGGAAATGGAGGGGACATGTGCTTTTTTGTATACAGATAAATTGTATATATTTAAGACAACATTATAAATTCTATAATTTGCATGATTTTTTTTCTAATTGTGGGTTGAAGACCTTGAACATGTAAGACCACTAGAAAGAAGAGTCCTTGGACCCTTTTCTTCAAAATGCTCAGTGTACAAGGTTTTCTTTTACATAAGATGGCTTAATATAGGCATCTATGAACTAAGAGGCTTTTGTACTCTTGATTTTTTGGTAAAGGAGTGTTGCTTAAACTAAAGCTGATTTTCATTGGATAATATTGAACTACTTCTAGTGCTGATAGGCCTTTTTATGTTTGTTGCTGTTGGTGCTGTGTGCATGTATGTGCGTGTGTGTTCGTGTTTGTTCTTTTGGGACTATCAATCAATTTTGTATATTTTAAGATTTACTACTTTGGATAGTTCCTCAGTTTTATATGGCAATAAATAGGCTTTGTTTCCCCTACTAAAACTCATGCAATAAACAGCTTTGTGTTTTTGAAAAGTTTCTTGAGTCTGGTTATGAATCATATAAGAAAGAACATATAAAGGGATTTTTCATTTCTGGAGCCTCAGCATATTTTAGGGTTGCATTTGTTTATCTGCATCTATTTTCTGAACATACCTGATATTTTTTACAAGCCTACTTTAACATGAACCTTAGTGAAACAAAATCAGGCAGTCCTATTAGAAACCAGTATCTTTTATACTGGTAAATCTTCCAGAGGAAAGGAAAACTTGGTATTTTTTTCTTTTTTTTGTTCCTTGTATATAGTTTATTGTATTCATTGGAATTTATAGTCACAGGATTTTTTTGTTGTTGCACAGTAATGGTATATTTTATCTTTTAGGCAACAGCTGAAGCTAACAATCTTGCTGCAGTAGCAGGAGCAAGAGATATCTATTGTAAAAGTATGGAGCAGGTTTGTGACTTCACATTTAATTTAAGCTTGATGCTGGAGAATGATAGGAGATATTTATATTTAAGCAGTGAGCTGATGTGTGCTCCTTTCATATTGTCATGTCATAATCTTTCTGTAAGTTTTCTTTATGACCTCTATTGGAAATACTTTGTAAGAAAATAATTCATATGGCCAGAGTGCAGAATTCAGGACATGTCAACTCATTGTTGTATTTTCTGACATTGATTCAGAATGCTGTTATTAGTAACCCTTGTATAAGGCAAATAACAGCTTCTGCACTATGCTTGTCAACTATTAAAGTGTGTATTAGGACTCAGTGTTTTATCCACTTTCTTGTCAGTAGCCTGCTGGGCTACCTTGATTTGGTTTATTAGTAGATCAAGTGAAGTCAGAGAAGGCAATGTAAATTTTTGTCTTCAACTTTTAGTGATTTAGTCACATTTGGCAAATTACTTGCTTGAGTCAAACATTTAAGAGTAAGTTGTGATTATTTGTGAGAGATTATAAACATGAGCTCTGCTTAAGTGGTTTGATTTTTGTGAGACTAAAAACTATGAGCTGGAAACTTCTCGAGTGTTATTTTTAGTTTGTAATCTCTCTGTAATCTGTCTTGTGTAGGTATGTGGTGGGGACAAACCTTACATTGCACCTTCAGATCTGGAGCGGAAACACCTGGATCTCAAAGCAGTGGCAATTAAACAGTTTCGTTCTGTGAAAAAAATGGGTGGAGATGAATTCTGCCGTCGTTATCAGGACCAGCTTGAAGCTGAAATTGAAGAAACCTATGCAAATTTTATAAAGCACAATGATGGCAAAAACATCTTCTATGCTGCTCGTACTCCTGCCACCCTGTTTGCAGTCATGTTTGCGATGTATATAATATCAGGACTGACTGGCTTCATTGGCCTGAACTCGATAGCCATCTTGTGTAACCTTGTCATGGGGCTAGCACTGACATCCCTTTGTACTTGGGCATATGTTAAATACTCTGGGGAGTTCAGAGAAATTGGAACAATGATTGATCAGATTGCTGAAACACTATGGGAACAGGTTGGTATCTGTCTTTTGGCTCTACAGTGAATACTCTCTTTCCCCTCTGATTCGCTCCTCCTTACCTCCTGTCCTGTACATATAGTATTGGCACACCTACTTTTCCTTTATGTGAGGAAGGATCAAAGTCTGTCTTCTCTTTGCTTGGGTATGGAATCTATAATAATTGAAGGTTCCTCTTTCTTTAAAGTCATAATTATAACACTTTGCTAACCTAAATCTGTCATACCTTTGGTTGATTGTTAGTTACATACCTGGTTATGGCAGACAGTGGTCAGTGCTACAATTGATAATATTTTTTCTTTGAGTAAAGAAAACATTATCAATGAACAATTTTAAAGGTAAGAAAAAGAAATTTGGAAGCATAATCACTGCTTTTGGGAGGGAAATGAAGTTTTCTTCTAATGTCAGCAAGCAACAATGCAGGAGGAATACTGGATGGTAGGTCATCATTTGCCTTCTGTGAAGACAGTGGTGACTTAATTGGTGTACTATAAGAAACAACCCCACAGAGCTTTCTTTCCAAAGAAACCCTGACATCTGTTCCATGGAGATACACTGAACAAAGCAGAACACCACAGCAGAGAAACCAGCATCAATCATAATCTTTTATATCCAACCAGAGCTCAGAGTCAGGCTGTGAACTCTATTTCCACTTAACAATATCATTAAAACGATTACCATGAAGTCCTTGAACACTGTATGAAGGACTTTCGTAATGGAAGCTGCAGTTATCACTGATGAGCAATATATAATAGGCATTTCCATATGCCTTTTCTGAGCCAATGAGGTCTTTGGCTTATTTAAAATTTTGGAATGTATAATTCCATGTTTGTTTGCACTTGAAGTTCAAATTGAAGTAAACTATTTTTAGAAAGTTGATGTTGACTTTCCTTATAATAATGTTACAACTTTATAAAACAACCAGTTGTATTGAATTGTATTGGTTTTCTCTTTCAAAAAGTACTCTAGCTGGGCATGGTGGTACACACCTTTAATTCCAGCACTTGGGAGCCCATGATAGGAGGATCACAGTGAGTTGGAGGCCAGCCTAGGGATACAGAGTACATTCCAAGTTAGCCTGGGCTATTTGTGGGACCCTGCCTGGGGGACGTGGTGAGGGGTTAAGATTTCTTTTGGAGTTTGGGCTTTTGTATATTTGTTAAGTTTAAAGTTTTCTCTCTTAATAACCCTATTGTTATATTGTCCTTTGATTTCTTCTAATATAAGCTTGATTTAAAAATTATTACTAGCTGACTTAAAATACATGTTTTTTAAACTTTTGAACCATTACTAATTTTCTATGAAATGAATTTCAATTATTGTACAAAATCTTTTGAGACATTCTTATTGGATTTTAGGATTTTAGAGGTGGTATTATTAAAAATGCAGCTACATGGAAGAATCTAAGGTGTGTAAGATTATTTTCAGTAGCATAATGAGGTTAAGGTGATTCCTAGCCAGAGAAGATCTGTGCTGTGTCCACAAACTTTGTCTAAGTTTCTTTGTATTTTTCTTTTCTTTTGCTTCAGAGGAGTCCCAGGAAGGTGAGAAACCTACAGTCTCAGATTCTTACATTCTTAAGACTCTTTTAGCTTTGAGGCACTCTGAGTCATTTTCCTAACAAATCACTCCATGTTTTAGGTGTTTTCCAAACTGTTTGAAGTTACTAGACGTCGAGTGGTTCATCGTGCTCTTTCATCAGCACAGCAACAGAGACTGTCATCCAACAATAACAAGAAGAAAAATTAGACAGTATTTTTAACTTTTTTCTCTATCTGAAGTGTTCACACTTACACATGTAGGACACTAAGCAGGACCGTCTGGGCCGGTCTGCATAAATGCTGTATACATACCAGATTTGATGCTGCATATAGGGTATGGAATTGCACATCCATCTCATAGGATTTGTAAATGGTTTGAATAAGAGGAAAGTAATTTTTGTTGCATTATAAATTGTCTAACTGCATTATTTGTAGTGTCATAATTTTTGTTTTGGGAGGAGCATCTTTTTATTTCTCACATTCCTGGTTATTTTTGTCATTGCTTTGAATTGAATTTTATATCTATTTTTATATGTAACTCTTTTTTTACCTCATGTTTTTGTTTGTTTTGCACATTTCTCATACCACAGGTATTGAAGCCCCTGGGTGATAATTTGATGGAGGAAAACATAAGGCAGTCTGTAACAAACTCTATCAAAGCAGGCCTGACTGACCAAGTGTCGCATCATGCCCGATTAAAGACAGACTGACAGTTCATCTCCTCATGGACTCCACTCTCCCCTTTGCCATGCTTGCTGTACAATGAAAACTCAAATAAAATAAACCAAAGTTTACAATCAACTGTAGAAGTAGTTTAGTATTACTGGCTTCACAGATGGCCGCCACAGAGTGTGAAACTGTTTGTTGGTTTTAAGAACCATTCTTTTAACGGCTCCTTAGCCTTGGTGATGGACTGAGGAGCATTAGTTTATCATGCACACGTGTGCCATGTTCCATTCTTTCTTTCTTTTTACTCAATCTAATGTTAGTGAAATTTGTCTTCTGTGAAAGGATATTTCAGGGAAATATTTTAAGAAATCTATTTAGAATCTCTAATATAGTGTCCCATTGAAATTTTAATTTTTAGAGAATTTATGAATCACTGTATCAAGAATCAGATTGGAATGACAATGAAGCCTTTATTGAGCCACTACATTAAAGTATATATTGCTTTGTTGCCTTCAATACCAGTATTACATAAATGCATGGGTCAGAAACTTCACAAAAATTACATCACAACTCATAGCTAAGAAAGTAATTTTGAGGTGTACATTTGACTTGCCTTTTTAAATTTATGAACCTGCCCTAAAAGGAGATGCATATCTGGGAAACTGAACTGTCTTTTTGCAGTTTAGCCTTTGTGTACATAAAATATGCCATTAATTTTATTGGGGGAGAAATTCCATCCAAAAATGTTGCCTACAGCTATGAGTTAAGAGTGTTTGTACAGTGTGTAGCCTTTATTTTCTAAAGTCACAGATAGGGCATGTATATGAACTATAAATATATAAATACAATTTTGTATTAAAAGTTTTGTAGTTTATGGCAAAATCTGGTTCTGTGGTAGGCTAATAAGTACAGTCCCTGTGAAAGGAATGTCTGTGGCTCATGTCAGTGTGAATGCATAGACAATTTGAAGTTTTGATATATTTGTGATATTTATCTTCCTTGAGCTCTGCAATCTTACCCCCAAGGGAATTCAATGGGAATGTTTATTGTGACTTGTCCTCTGTTGCATTTTAAAGTTATTTCCTGTAATTTATTTTCAGTACATAATTAAAATTTTGTTGTATATATAAAATGAAACTTGTGGTTCTTTTCAAGAGAATTCTTCAAGTATGTATTCCACTACATAAATCATACTTGTTTATATGGAAAAAATCATGATCTGGATGCACACAAATTGAGAGCTAAAAGGTATTGCACCTCAGAGCTAAGCTTGTAAAGTTATTTTCTGAATCTGTATATGTGAAGGGATATTTGTTGTAAGTTACACTAGCTGGAGATTTATTCATTTCTATTCCTCCCTTCCTTCCTCTCTCCCTCCCTCCCTCCCCTCTCTCCGTGTGTGTGTGTGTGTGTGTGTGTGTGTGTGTGTGTGTGTGTGTGTGTGTATGTGTAAGTGTGTAAGGCTAAGGTTTTTCAGTACTTTTGTAACCTTCTTTACAAACACCAGCCTTCTCAGTTTGGTTTTTGAGTGAAGAAAATTTAGGTGTTGAGTTGCATGCACGGATGGTCTAAATTTTCTTTGGTTGAGATCTCTTTTGTCCTCCCCCATTCAGTTCCTGTTTTTATATGAATTGTGTTTGTTTCCATCTGTATTAAATTGCAACTTCTCATCTGTTATACATAAATAATTCATCTGAAAAGTGTCTCTTTATTTCTTCCACCACTGTTTTATGAATGCTATAGACTTTTTATGAATGGAAAAAATATAAAAGATAAAATAAAAGATTTGTTGTATAATAGCATTTTTCTGAAGTTCAAAACTTATATAGCTTATCTTTAAAAAAAAGTGTGAGTGCGTGTGCGCACACCTGTGTGGTGTGCCAGTGACTCTTGTCGCTGCAAACACACACCAGACATTTGTGCCACTTTTCACATCCAGCTTAGGGTGGGGTTGGGGCTTGGGAATTTGAACCCTTGGCTGGTAGGCATTGCTAGCAAATGCCATTAACCACTGACCAATCTTCCCAGTCTCTAGTTTATCTTTTAAAACTTGTGAAATCTAGACCATTAAATTGCACAGTATTTTATGTCCAGAGTGTTTTCTCTGAAGAGGATTTAATTCTCAAGAGGATGCCATGAAAATTCTTGAGTTTCAGCCAGAAGACTCTGAATATTGTTAAACAAGAAGCAGTGGAAAGGATTAAAAACAAAAATATTTTATGAGATACTAACCTTGGTGTTAGTAGATTTTCTTTATTTCTTCTTTGCTTATGAGACAAGGTCCCATGTAGTCCAGGCTGGCCTCAAACACTATGTAGCTGAGGATAACCTTGAATTTCAATTTCTGGTCTTGTCTCCATCTTCCAAATAGGCTGCCACTCCTGGGTCATGTGGTGCTTTGCACATGCTAGGCAAGCACTCTACAGCTGTGTTACAATCCCTAGTGCACAGTGTTAGTACATTTTCTATGGTACATTTTTTGGTAGGTTTTGAAAAAAGATGGAATATTTCTCCAAATATAAGACTTATCTTTCCAAGACCTTCATTGACAGGAACTATCACCCAGGACCTTGCTGTCATTGATTTCTCATGAGGATAGATTGCTAGTAATCCTTCCACTAAGATGAACTATTTGTAAAATTAAAGGACGGTATTTCACTTCTTTTTTTCTTTTTTAATATTTCACTTTTGAGAATTATATCTTCAAACACTGAACTGGTTTTTGCTTTACTTTCAGAATTGTACTGGGCAGGCTAGAGACTTGTAGGCAAGGGTGCTATTTTAGTTCTGTTTCATTATGGATTTTTAAATTTTTGGTCTTGTTTATGTCAAAGTTTCAGAAAGCACTGTGAAGGGACTTAGTCATTTGGTCTAAATGGTCTAATAGAAAGTACTTGTTAGCTTTTTAATCAGGTAATAAATAGGCTTGCCTTCCTTCCTTCCTTCCCTCCCTCCCTCCCAACCTTCCTCCCTCCCTCCCTCCCCCCTCTCTCTTTCTTTCTTTTCTTTCTTTCTTCTTTTTTTAAGGTAGGATTTCATTCTAGCTCAGGCTGACCTTGAACTCACAGTGAGTGATCCTCTTACCTTGGCCTCCCAAGTTCTGGGATTAAAGGTATGTGCCATCATGCCTGGTATAAATAGGCTTTTGATTAATTCCTAGTATAGGTTGTATATAGCTGTTGTACACATCTAGGCTTTGGCCTCAGTTCTTAACTGCTAATTTGACCAAATTGATGTCTGTATGCTAATGTGTTGTTCTTGTTGAAGCTTATGATGAAAACCATCTTGGAGAGCTGGGGACTGTGCTTCTCTCTTGGCCTCTTTTACAGATCACATAACTGTCTTGTTTGAATTCTGTCTGAAGCCTCTGCCATTGACAGAGCAGACTTTGAGGAATCTTCCAGTGGTGTGGTTCGAAGCCAAATTGGGGCTTTTCCAAGTAGCACTGAATTGTTACCCTGTCTACATAGGTCATATTAAATCCTAGGAACTTCTCTCTATATTTATATTTGGTGAAATTTAGGTTAAGGAATTAAACTGTCCTTAACATACTGTAATGAATTGTTACTTCTATACTCTTACAGGTTTGTGACTTCTTTTTGACTAGGCCAAAAGTACTTACAGACGTGTATAAAACAAGGCCTGGGGGTGAGGATAACAGCCATTGCTAGCTCAATAAGACATTCCACATACCTATTTGTACTTTGCATATATGTGACAAGTCCTGTGAAATAGATAGAAAATCACTTTATCAAAAGTCTCAGATTTAAGGGCATGGTGACGCATGCCTATAATACCAGCACTCAGGAAGTTTAGGCAGGAGAATAGAGATTCAAAGTTAGGTCGGGCTTCATACTGAGAAACCAACAGAACTAGAACACAGAAGAGAGAAGCAGTATGAAGCTCAAGATGCACACAAGTGCCATCCCATAGAATACACTCTGACGGCCACATTTTGAAAGTGCTAAAAAGTGGAGGAAACTTTTTAAAAATACTGGAACAAGGTGAAAATTTTAACAATCTAAAAATGAATCGGCCAGGTGTGGTGGCAGTTTGTAATAATGGCATTCAGGAGGCGGAGGCAAGAACTACAAATTCTAGAGCAGCCTCAGCTGTATGGGAAGACCCTGTCTTTAAAAGGATCAGGCTGGGAAGGTGGCTCAGTGGTTAAAGGTGCTTGTTCACAAAGCTTGCCGGATGCAAAAAAGTGGCACAAGCATCTGAGCTTTGCAGCCAGATGGCCCTTTATGTGTTGTAGCTGAGGAGGGCAATGTCTCTAGGTAATCTCTCCCACCATGCTTTTACAGTCTTCCCGCCCCCTCTTCCACTCAGTTTCCTGAGTTATGGAGGGTGAGTTTTAAGTCTATTTTATTGTTGTGAATTTAAGAGCCTTTACTTTCTTACTAAAGTGCAAAATAATCTCTTCTTTAGGGGACTTTAGTAAAGCCTGTCATTTACCTAGATTCCAGCAGGGGGCAGTTGAAGTCCATCTACAAAATCATTCTGGGGGCCTAGGATTGCCTATGTAGCAGATGAGAACTCTGTTTAGCTTCTGAGAGGAACTAGAATCTGGTTTTGTGTTTATGCTCATTTCTTACTTGACTTGAGGTACACCTGGTATCAAATTTTAAAAAATGAAGTACAGGTGCATTTCACCTTTCAGAATAAATAGATATTTTCTGGAATAATTCCTAGAAGAGCCTTTTCATAAAGGGATTCTACTTGGGTTCCTCTAAAAAAATGAAGAATATTAAGTGATCTGAATTTAGTTTGTTTTCCAGAAATTTGAAATTTTACTCAGGTGTTGAGTTAATTTGAATTGCAGCTATGTTTTTTTAAATTTTTAAATTTGCAAGCAGAGAGAGAGAGAAAGAGAGAGAGAGAGAGAGAGAGAGAGAGAGAGAGAGAGAGAGAGAGAGAGAGAGAGAGAGAGAGAGAGAGAGAGAGATTGAGAATGGGCACAGCAGGGTCTCCATCTGCTACAAAGGAAACCCAAACGTATGCCGCTTTGTGCATCTCACTTTCCCTGGGTACTGGGAATAGAACCCAGGTTGTTTGGCTTTTCAGGCAGGCGCCTTAACCAATGAGCCATCTCTCCGGCCCCTGCAACTACATTTTATTATTGTTGACGGGATGGGCAAAGAATCCCTCAGTCCCATTAGCTAATCTTGTTCCTAATTCAGCAATGATGGCTTCCTCCTACATTCCCAGTCTTTGAGAATAAACCAGAGGAATGTTTCAAGAGTGCAGAGAAAGCAAATCGTGTGTGATTTTGTTGAGGACAGTCACAGATCCCTGCACCAGCTACCTGGCATTATTTATTATTCCAGGTCAGCCTGGGCTAAAGCGAGACCCTACCTCGAAAAACCAAAAATAAATAAATAAATAAATAAATAAATAAATAAATAAATAAATAAATAAATAAATAAATAAATAAAATAAATAAAATAAAATCCCTTTCAGGCCCTTCCCTCTTTAGCATTCTTCCCGACAACCAAAAACCTAGTCTAACTATAAGACAACATCAGACAACCCCATGCAGAGGGATGTCTAGAAAAGATGTGACTAAACAAAGAATCGCAGACTGGATGTGACAAAGGACACAAGGTGATGACGTGTAGTGTGGGGCTCTGGAGCCACAGTGGCAACTTAGTGGATCTGAGTGACGCCCAGTGTTCCTAGCTGGTCCTGTACCAGTGCCTGCTTTTCATCTTAACGAACGTGACCCGGTAAGGACGGAGTCGACATTAGCAGAAACAGGGTGAAGGCACCTGGAATTCTCTACGCTGCAACTTTTCTGAAAATCTCAGATTTCAAAATGAAAAGTTAGTCAAGAAGAAAAAGTCCCTTCCAAGCTTGAAATCACCTTTCATTGTTACAGCCCCAAAATGAAGCTAGGTTTCCAGTGGCAAAATAAAAGCTGTCCTTTCTTTCTTTCTTTTGTTTGTTTGTTTTTTGCTGTTTTGTTTTGTTTTGTTTTGAGGTAGGGTCTCATTCTAGCCCAGGCTGCCCTGTAATTCACTATGTAGTTTCAGACTGGCCTCAAACTAACAGTGATCCTCTTACCTCTGCCTCCCAAGTGCCACCAACAGAGAGGGGGGAGAGAGGGGGGGGGGAATGGGTACACCAGGGTCTCTAGCCACTGCAAACAAACTCCAGCTGCATGCACCACTTTGTGCATCTGGTTTTATGTGGGTTCTGGGGATTTGAACTCAGGTCATTAGGCTTTGCAGGAAAATGTCTTAACCACTGAGCAATCTCTCCAGCCTCGCCATTATTTTTTACAATCAAACATGAGGAGTATCCCTCACATAGTGTTAAGCTCTATGGTCATTTCCTTTGGGTCAAATGTAGCAAAGACTCTTAAAATGGGCCTGTGGATTAGCCCAGAAGCATGTGGATAATCATATAACTGTCCTGTGCAAAGCT
>PVHP010026551.1:0-24564 GCA_004024765.1 Zapus hudsonius | reverse complement strand
GATCTCTGTGTTTGTCATGATGAAAGGATACATAAAAAAAGCCATCTAAACACAACAAGCAGGGCTGGAGAGATGGCTCAGCAGTTAAGGCACTTGCCTCTAGTGACTAAGGCCCTGGGTTCAATTCCCCAGTACCCACATAAGCCAGACCCACAAGGTGGTGGCCCTGGTGCTCACTCTCTGTCTCTCTCTCTCTGTCTTTCTCTCTCTGCTTGAAAATGAATTAAAAAATAAATAAATAAACACAACAAGCTAGCCCTCGTCAGCTAGCAGATCTACCAGCACCTTGACCTTGGACTTCCCAGTCACCAGAAATGGGGGGGGGGAGGAATCCTGCTGTTTATAAGCTGCCCAGTTTGCAGTACATTGTTGTAACAACTGGAATTATGGCATCTGGCATCCATTTTCTTCTACAAAGCATGATTCTGTGATATTGTATAGCCAGGTTGGCCATCAGAGAAATGTGAATAAAACAAAAATGAAATAGCACTTTACACCCATTAGGAGATCTGGAATAAAAAGGAAAGACAACAAATGTTGAAGGCAGGAATGGTGGCACATACTTGTAATTCTAGCACTTGGGAGGCTGATATAGCAGGAATGCAGTGAGTTCAAGGCACAAAATGGTACATGTGTCTGGAATTCATTTTCAGTGGCACTAGGTCTTGGGGTGCCCATTCTCATTCTCTCTATGCTTATAAATAAATAAGATGTGTGTGTGTATATGAAATAAGCCAGGCATGGGGGAAAATGACTTTAATGCCAGGACCTGGGAGGCAGAGGTAGGAGGATCGCCATTAGTTCAAGGCCAGCCTGAGACTACATAGTGAATTCCAGATCAGCCTGAGCTAGAGTGAGACCCTACCTCAAGGAAACAAAAAATAAAAAAGCATATGTGTATGTGTATATAATAAATTCAATATATACACAATATTATGTAAATATAAAGATGAACCCAAAGTAAAAATACAGAATGAGTCTTAAATGTGAGTAAAGAAATAGTATATGACAGGTAGTAAATCTGATAAGAATATAAGGAAACGTACCAAAATATTAAGCTTACATAAAGTTGCAACTTCTCGCATATCCCTAAACGGCTGCAGTAAATACTGGAAGAACATGGTTGCCATGGTAACTAATTCCTGATATGCTTCATCTTCTTCTTGGTAAACTTGCATTAATGCCATCATGGTGTTGGCTTTTCCATGTCCCTGAAGAAGCTGGAAGGCAAAATGCAAATAAAGAGCATATCTTGAGACTATTTATGAAATCTTACCAAAAAATTAAACAAAAGAAACTTAATGTTTTGAACTTTAATATAGCAAATTTAAAAACTAGTCTAATATGAAAATGTTATTGTCCTCCAACCAAAATACCCAATAAAATACTCAGTAAAACCAAAGTGGTTAAATAAATTATGGCATGTCCATGGAAGAATATTATTCCTATAGCCATTCAATGCTGGATTTTGGGGGAGGGTGTTTGTATTGTTTTGTTTTTCAAGGTGGGGTCTCACTGTAGCCCAGACTGATCTGGAATTCACTATGTAGTCTCAGGGTGACCTCGAACTCACAATGATCCTCTTACCTCTGCCTCCCAAGTCTGTTTTTAAAGACTATTTAAAAATGTGAAGACTCAGCTGGGGCCCCAGGTCAGCCTGTGCTAGAAGGGGACCCTACCTTGGAAACAAAGAGACTTAGCAGGGCATGGTGGCTCATGCCTGGACTCTCCATACTCCTAAGGCTGAGAAAGGAGGACTGCTATGAATTTGAAGCCAGCTTGCTAAATAGTGAATTCCAGGTCAGTCTCCATAGCTGGGCCCTGACTCAACAAGAGGGAAGGAGAAATGGCTCAGCATTTAAGAGCAGAGGAGGCCTCAGACTGCTTCAGTTCAATCCCTCAGACCCACATAAACAGCTTGGCCAATTCCATAGGATGGCAAAGACCCACGAAATGCCAGGGCTCACACAAAAACGGGCAAGCAAGAGATTCTAGCTCAAATAAGAACAGTTGGAAGAGCAATGGAGTGGGCACCTGAGAGTCACTTCTAGCCACCACAGGAGAGTGAACACCACTGCAGGTGAGCACATACATGTGCACACATCACACTCACACACACATCACATGACACACAAGCAGAAAGAAAGTGAGGAAGGGAGGAAGGAAGGGAGGGAGGGAGGGAGGGAGGGAGGAAGGGCTGAGAAAATGGCTCAGTGGGAAAACTGCTTGCTATATATATAAGCATGAGGACCTGAGTTTGGATTTAGCACCCATGTAAAATGTTGGCTGTGATGATGGGGTAAACTTGTAACCCTGCACTGGGGTGGCAGAGACAGGGGATCCCTGGAACTGGCTGACTAGCCAAACTGATGAGTCCTGGGTTGAGAAAAATACTGTCTCAAAGAGAGACAAACATACAGACTACATACAGTTTTATGGACATGCTATACTTTTCCAACTGTCCACTCCATTTTTTAAGCCAGATGAACAGGCGAATTACCCAGCTTTTCCAATAATGACTACATATACAAATGTTAGTATACTCACAGAGAAGAAACCACTTCTCTGTGAGAAACCAAGTGACTAGAATCAAGTTTGAGCTGGATCTGATGCCAATTCCAGCTACTTTGGGCAGGAGGCGAAGGCTTTGCTTTGGGTAAATGTAGGGTCCTGGGTCACCCTTGGAGCTAGAAGGTTTCCTGGAAGAAGAGACATAGCCTAAAAATGCACGGGTGTTTCAGCTAAGCCAAGGGCCAGAGGGAAGAGTATTCTGGAAGAAGAGCACCTCAAGAAATGACCAGAGAACACAGAAAGCAAGGCGTGGTAGAGAAAGGGAATGAGGCCTCGCAGGCTGGACTAGAGTGATGGGAGAGAGGTGAGGGGTGAGACTAGACAGGTCACAGCCAGCCCAGGCAACTTAGCGACACTCTTCTTAAAGCATGTGAGAGGCCCAAGGTTCAACCCCCAGTACTGCAAAGATAAATAACTAACAAAGTATGATATAAAAAAGATCAATTTTAAGGATCCTCAAGTGAAAACAGTGCAAGAGATGTATAAGCTATACATAAAGCACACAGTTTAAAATTACCCCACTAATAAGCAGGGCCTGCTAGAGGATCTCCAGGAGTTTGAGGCCAGCCTGGGCTACAAGATGAATTCCAGGTCAGCCTGGGCTACAGCATGAGACCCTGACTCAAAACAAACAAACAAAAAAAGACCTCACTAACAGTTTTTTCATAAAACCATTTTACCTTAAAAAGTTTATTCTATATTAAACTAAAGACAATATACAGAAATTAAAATAATGTGATATGGCTGAATTCTTCTTCTACCTCCCCTTCTTCACAAGAATGCACAGGACAATTGTTGAGTAATAATGGCTCATAATGAGAAGAGGCGAGAGGACATGTCCAGAACAGAAGGACTCTCTGAAGCTTGGCTCTCCTTAGGAAAGTCCTAGGTTCTCTTAAATCCTTAGTGAACTTGTAGTTCCTGTCTCCTCATGTTCTGGAAGTTTACCACCGACATGCATTTTTTTCCAGGATTCCCTCTCTGTCAAGGAGAGCATTCCTTTCTTTTCACTTTCTGTAAAACTTTGCTTGCTTACCCTTTAAAAGCAAATGAATTGTGATTCTCAAACTACTTCTTTCCAAGATTAAAAGTGCCCTCTTGCTGCCATTCCAAACTAATGAATAAAGCTCATTTCCTGTAGACGTTCTGCAAGCCACTCCACACTCCATTCCCAGGATTGCTCCCATTTAGCTGAATTTATTATCTCCTCTAGGTGTGCACAGTTTTCAGTTTTGCTTTCACTACTTCTGGCCTTCCCCACTTACGCCATCCTGCTCTGCCCCATCTTCGGGAAAAGGTTAAGGGCCTATTTAGCTCACAACTGCAAAGAAACTTTGAGCTAAACTGAGAATGGTGGTGCCTGCCTGTAATTCCAGAATTTGGGAGGCTTAGGCAGGAGCATAGCCACTAATAAAAGTCCAGCCTGGACTACAGAGTGACACCCTATCTTTAAAATAATAATAATTAGGGGCTGGAGAGATGGCCCAGCAGTTAAGGCACTTGCTTGCAAAGCCTAAAGACATGGGTTCAATTCCCCAGTACCCATGTAAAAAAAGTGGCACATGTGTCTGGAGTTCATTTGCAGCGGCAGGAGGCCCTGACTTTCTTTCCTTGCAAATAAATAAATATCAAAAATAATCATGCTCTTCTTCCTCTCTTTTCTTGGTGGGTCGGTAGAGACTCCTGACCCTCCAGGCTTAGGCAAGGCCCCTCACCAGGGCTTCTTTCCCACATGAACTTTCCCTCCCTCATGATGGGAGGGAGCTCTCTATACTCTTCTTAATCTAATAAAGCGTCTCTAAACCTTAAAAAATACATATTATTTTTAAAACACACAGGGCTGTAGATGGCTCAGTGACTACAGGAAGCTGCTTGCAAAGCCTGCTGGTCTGGGTTCAATTCCCCAGCACCTATAATAATGCCAAGCGCAGAGAGTGGAAGCCAGCAGGAAGAGGCGCTGCTAGAATCCTAGCGCTCAGGAGGGAAGGCACCGGGGACCGATCCGTCGGTCGGGAGTTCAAGGACGCCCAGCCTGGACAACGCGACCGACCAACTTTGAGGGACGTTCTCGGGGTCCCGCGGAGGTGCCCCCTCCCCCGCTCGGGGCCCGCCCGGCGCGTACCTGGCGCAGGTGCGCACCCGCCCGCTCCAGCCCGGCGCGCAGCGTCCTCTCGCGGAACTCGCGTGGGCCCTCGCAGTCGGCCGCGCCGCCCGGGCCGGGGAAGAGCGCGTCGCGCACGGTGGCGCCGCCGCAGCCGTCGGCCGCCAGGCCCAGGTAGCGCTCGAGCTGCCCGCAGAGCTCGTGCAGCGCCGCCTCGCCGGGGCCCGCGCGCGCCGGCCACACCAGCGCCCACAGCCCGCGGCCCGGGCCCCGCGCGTCCAGCTCGGGCGGCAGCGGCGGGAAGCAGCGCTCCAGGGGCGGCCAGAGCGCCGCCAGCTGCCGGTGCGCCCCGCGGAGCCCGGCGGCGGACAGCAGGCCGGCCCAGCTGGGCGGGGACGCGGCGGCCCCGGGCTCCGGCTCCGGCCCGCGCCGCCGCTGCGCCGTGCGGTCGTGGCAGGTCACCGCGAACAGCCCCTCGGCGGCGTTCCAGGCCACCAGGAAGCGCAGCCGGTGCGGCTCGGGCGCCGGGAACAGGTCCTCGCGCAGCGGCACCCAGCCCTCCAGGCTGTCGGGCTGCTCGAGCTCCGGGGACCCCCACGCCGGGCCGGGCCGCGACATCCTCCCGGCAGGACGCCCGGCGCTGCCCCGCGCTTCCGGCTCTCCCGGCCGCAGCCGCGGATTGGCGGCGGGACAGAAAGGAGGGTCCGCGGCGACCAATGAAATCACCAAGAAGTCTGCCGCCGCGGGCACTCGGAACCCGGAAGCTGGAAAGGACTTTCCCGGCCTCGCAGGTCCGACCCGGGCGCGTCGTGACGTCCGTATTGAATTGGGTGAAGCAGTGACCTGGCTTCCTACCCGGAGATGAGATCAGGCGGCGGCTCACCGACTCCATCCCGAGCATCGGGGCCCGTGGAATGCGCGGTGCCCACCCTGGAGCGCCACACGCGCGCTAGGGAGGCCAAGCATTCACTTAAGATCAATAGTTATGGAGGATCTCCAGGTGTCGAGCACCGGGTAGGAACCACAAATACATTTATTGTCAATTCACCCGCCGTGGTGGGTGCCCGTGTTTTAGGGAGCTAGGTGTCAGGGAAACAGACATCTGCTCTCAGCATCTTGTCTTATCGTGTATTTAAACATGCTTAAACTATACTATCCGTGTTCCAACTTCATTTTCAAGGCAAGGAAACGTCTTAAGATACATATACACCAGGAGATGGGGTTCAGTGGGTAAAAGCGCTTGTTGCACAAGCAGGAGGACCTGAGTTTGGAACCTCACAATTTACCTAAAGCCAGACACAGAGGAGGGTGTGTCTGTAATCTCCGTGCAGGCACAGCAAGATGGGAGACGGGCTGGAGAGGTGACTCAGCGGGTAAGGCGCTGGCTTGCAAAGCCTAACAACCTGGGTTCAGTTCCCCAGTACCCACGTAAAGCCAGATGCACAAAGTGGCACATGCATCTGGAGTTCATTTGCAGCGGCTAGCAGGTGCATCGCTTGTGCTTTCTCTCTCTCTCTCTCTCTCTCTCTCTCTCTCTCTCTCTCTCTCTCTCCTTCCCTCCCGCCTTGAAAATAAATGAATAATTTCTTTTTTAAAAAAAGGAGGGCTGGAGAGATGGCTTAGCGGTTAAGGCATTTGCCTGCAAAGCAGAAGGACCTGAATTCGATTCCCCAGTGCCCATGTAAAGCCAGATGCGCAACAAGGTGGTACATGTGTCTGGAGTTCATTTGTGGTGGTGACTGGAGGCTCTGGCACACCCATTCTCTCTCGCTCACTCTCACTCTCTCGCTCTCTTTCAAATAAATAAAATATTTTTTAAAAAAGATAGGAACCAGGCATGGTGATGCACACCTTTAATCCCAACACTGGGGAGGCAGAGGTAAGAGGATCACTATCAGCCTGGGCTAGATAACCTACCTTGAAAAAAGGGGGTGGGGGGGACAGGAGAATCATCTGAGGCTAAGGGACAGCTACCTAGTGCATACAGCAGCTAACAAGAGACCTTCTTCAAACAAGGTGAAAGGCAAGGACTGACACCAGAGATTGTGTAACACACATGACCTACACTTGCACAAACATATCACACAAGATTAAAAAAAGATATATAAAAACTAATGTTACAACAAGCACTTAGAGACTGCTTTTACTAAAAAGAATTTCCTCATGAGGCCATTTAGGGTACAGTGCCCCTCCCCCATCCAAGTAAAAGCAGGCAATGTCCTTGAACCTGCCATTCTAGTCTCCACTTTTGCTGAAGGTCAGAGGGTACAGCTTCTCCCTTATATCTTGTTGCCTAAAGGAGTTCCCCAGATCTGTTTTCAAAATATTTTATTTATTTGACAAAGACAGTATGGACCCAGGGCCTCCTGCCACTGCAAATGAACTCCATACACATGCAGCACTTTATAAATCTAGCTTTATGTGGGTACTGGGGAATCGAACCTGGGATGTCAGGCTTTGCAAGCAACCACCTTAAACAGCTGGACCATCTCTCCAGCCATATATTTGTTTTTCTATAAACTCAACTAAGTCCCTCCTTAGGAAGGAATTCCTTAATTTTAGGAATCTTAAAAATTAAAATTAAGATTCCTGACAGAGTTAAACCTGAACCTGACAGTGTGGCTAGCTCAGTCTCTAAAACTTGGTGTGAGGGCAGGTTAGCTTAGCCTTCATTCAGAATCTATAAATGACCCCAATTTGGGTCTCTGGGTGGGCTTTACCCTGCTTCTGATTTCTCACGGGCAGGAGATTTCTGTACTTTTTCTTCCCTCTTCTTACCTTCTGGGTTTTACCCCTCTCCTGTCTTCTCATGGACAGGAGCTCTCTGTACCATGGCTTTACCCCTCTCCTGTCTTTTCATGCACAGGAACTCTCTGTACCATGGCTTTACCCCTCTCCTGTCTTCTCATGAATAGGAGTTCTCTGTGTCATGGGCTTTACCCCTCTCCTGTCTTCTCATGGACAGGAGCTCTCTGTACCATGGCTTTACCCCTCTCCTGTCTTCTCATGAATAGGAGTTCTCTGTGTCATGGGCTTTACCCCTCTCCTGTCTTCTCATGGACAGGAGCTCTATGGACCATGGGTTTTACCCCTTTCGTATCTTCTCATGAACAGGAGCTCTCTGTACCATGGGCTTTACCCCTTTCCTGTCTTCTCATGGACAGGAGCTCTCTGCACCATGGCTTTCCCCCTCTCCTGTCTTCTCATGGACAGGCGTTCTCTGTCCATGGCTTTACCCCTCTCCTGTCTTCTCATGCACAAGAGCTCTCTCTGTACCATGGGCTTTACCCCTCTCCTGTCTTCTCATGGACAGGAGCTCTCTGGACCATGGCTTTATCCCTCTCGTATCTTCTCATGAACAGGAGCTCTCTGTACCATGGGCTTTATTCCTCTCCTATCTTCTCATGGACAGGAGCTCTCTGTCCATGGCTTTACCCCTCTCCTGTCTTCTCATGAACAGGAGCTCTCTGCCCCGGGGCTTTACCCCTCTCCTGTCTTCTCATGGACAGGAACTCTTTATACTATCTCCTCTTCTTTCAATCTCTTTACAAATGTTATTAATTTACTTGCACACAGTGAGAGAATGAGAATGGGTTGTCAGGGCCTAGTACCACTGCAAATGAACTCTAGATACAGGAGTCACTTTGTGCATCTGGCTTTATGTGGGTACTGGGGAATTGAACCCAAATCATCAGGCTTTGCAAGCAAGTACCTTTAATCACTGAGCCATTTTCCCAATTCCTCTTTCCTTCTCTTAATCTAATAAAATGTGTTTTTATATTTATCCTCTGGTCTATGGATTTTAATTCTTTAAATTCATAAGATAAGAATACAGGGACACCCTAAAATTATTAGTATGTTGGCTTATATTGGTAAATTGGCAGAGGAACCCCAAAGTCCTGTATCTGTATCAGATGTGTGTGTTGGTGTATCACTCACTTAGGCCCCTAAAAGAAGTCTGAAGGTCTCCACAGTATACTAAGCCTGCTGTTTCACCTTGGGTCCTAGAAACAGCAGAACTGATCCACACACACCTTTATGATATCAAACAATGAAAAGCTGTGAATGACACACACAACCTCCCCACAGGGCCAGTTATCCATGATGATGAAGCTGCAGGAGTAATAATCTGTGGGGACCATTGCTCCCCTCAAAGGATGACAACAATAACAACTAGACCACACCTTGACCAAGGCTGTTTAATTATGACTATCTCTTTTTTAAAAAATATTATATTTATTTATTTGAGAGAGAAACAGACACACAGAGAGAATGACTATGGCATTCCAGGGCCTCCTGCCACTGTAGACAAACTCCAGACAAATGCACTACTTTGTGCATTTGGCATATGGGTACTGGGGGATTGAACAGCCATCAGGTTTTGTAAGCAATTGCCTTTAACCACTGAGCAAGCCTCCTAATTATGAGTATCTCCTGACTTTTGCCATAGTTCTTCCCCCTGAAGCTTGTGTCCTGCCCTGAAGACAGACTTGGGTTCACTGAATTCCCAGTGTGGCCACATTGAGAAAAGCTTCCTTCTCTGCCCTTCACCACTAATCCTTTCTCTGGTTCTTGAGGTGGGTGACTGAACTGGTGAGGCTTTTGTCCTCAAACTCCAGTATCAATATACGGACATCCTATTTGCATGTGGAGAGCTCTTGTCCATGAGAAGACAGGGCAGAGCTAGTGTGTGTGCCCACCAGGAACAAGACGCACTCGCAAGCCTAGGAAACAGGGTAGACCAAGATGTACAGAGCTGGCCAGCAACCATCTCAAGTGCAGAGAGGCAGAAAGGAGCTGTGGAGAGCAGAAACACCCAGAATTAGTCCTTACTATTGCTTCTGAAGCTAACTGGGCAGAACAGTATGAAAGATCACCTTAAAAGCACAGAGCCAGCCAAGAGTGAGGGGATCTCTCCACCCAGAAAATTACCTTCATGTACCTAGAAACCTGTGTGGAAGGCAATGTGAAGATGGAGAGTTGGGTCCTTGCTCTCACATTCTCCCAATGCTCCTGTGGTTCTCTTTTAGCTAAAGTGGTCTTTTTTCCCCAGAACTATTTTTATTTATTTGCAAGCAGAGAAAGACACAGGGAGAGAATGGGTTCACCAGGGCCTCCAGCAGTTTTGAAAGAACTTTAGATGCATGTGCCACTTTGTACATCTGGCTTTATGTGGGTACTGGGGACTTGAACCAGGTTGTTAGGCTTTGCAGGCAAGTGCCCTAACTGCTGAACTATCTCTTCAGCCCCCTATAACTATTTTAGTTTTAATTTTGATGTGGGTATGATGGAGGGGGCGTTCGTGTCTGAGTGCGGGCATGTACATGTCATAGCATGCATGTGGAGGTAAGAGGATGACTTCAGACGTTGTCTCTCACCATCCATTGAGGCATGGGTTTTTGTTTACTACTGCATCGGCCAGGCTCTCTGGTCCATGTGTATCCAGGTGCTCTGTCTCTCTTCTTGCCCTAAGCATGGTGGGATATAGATGCTACCACCCCAGCTGTATTTCCATGGTTTATGTGGGTTCTCACACTTGCATGGCAAGCATTTTATCCACGGAGCCATCTCCCTAGCCCCCAGAACTGTCTTTAACACATCATTTTCACGAATATGATTTACTTGTAATTTTCAGTAATTTTAAATATATGTTTTTCTGAGGGGCAGAGTATGTGCATGTTCACATGTGCAAACAGATGGGCATACACACGTGGAACCCAGCTTGTATGAAGGCCAGAGGTTGACATTGAATGTCTTTCTTAATCACTCTCTACCTTACTTTTGAGACAAGGTCTTAAACTCTCCAATTCAACTAGACCAGCTGGCCAACAAGCCCCAGGGATCCCTCATCTCTGCCTCCCCAGTACTAAAATCACAGACACATGCCACCACTGCCTGGCATTTTATGTGGGTGTTGAGGACCAAAGTCAGGTCTTCATACTTGCACTGCAAGCATGTTACCAACTGATCCATCGTCCCAGCCCCCCAATAACCATTTTAACTATCTTTTTTGCATATCCTTTTTTCACCATTTCTTTGTTTATATGACTGTGTAGCATGATTATTACTGCTTTATTCCTATAAAACAGTGGAATACCAGTTGGGTTTATTTAACAAAAACATATATGTAATTCTGTAAAGATGATTATAAATATGATATACATATAAATCATGCATTAAGTATTATAGATGAACAAGTCATGACCAAATAACATGATTTGTCAAGACTTTGAGTTGGACATGCTAGCACATGCCTGTAGTCCTGGCACTTGGGAGGTTGACTTCATTCTTTTAACTATGTAGCTATATTAGCTTCTGGTGAGTGGAAATGTCTACAGAACAGTGTATGAATAGAATGTTGACTGAAGCTTTTCAATTATGAAATATTTCATACATTAAAGTTAATATACATAATATATAAATCTAGGGTTTTTAAAACTTTTTCTTGATAGCTTCCATAATTATAGACCATAAACCATTGTGATTCTCTCCCCATCCTCCCCCATATCTCTTCCCCCTCTCAATAAGTCTCTGTTTTGTTTCAGTGTCATCATCTTTTCTTTACATTATGTGTAGGTATTATCAGGCACTCTGAAGTCATGAATATCATGGCCATTTTGTGTCTGGGAGTTTGCATTGTAAGTAGTTCTACCCTTCCTTTGGCGACCATGTCTTTTTTACACTGTTATGTTTTGTTTGCCTGTTTGTTTTGAGGTAGGGTCTTGCTCTGGCCTAGGATGACCCAAAATTCACTATGTAGTCTCAGGTGGCCTCAAACTCATAGCAATCCTCCTACCTCTGCCTTCCAAGTACTGGGATTAAAGGTGTGCACCACCATGCCAAGGTTTACTGTTTTATACTATGTTAGCCTTTCTAATACTTTTGTATTTTTTTTTGTTTTTACAGAATGAAACTGTGAGTCAGGAGAGGGATCTCCAAAATGGGATTCCCTAGAGATGAGAGAGAGAAGCAGAGCGAAGACTCTTCCAGGCCCCAGTGCAAAAATAGCACTTCTTGTGGCTGCCACTCACATAGAGCTGGCTTATCTTCTTGGGTTCCTGCCCTGCCTCCCCCCACAGCTCTACGGGAAGAGTGGGGAGGAGAGGCCCACCTTCCTCTCTCTGTAGCTTCCTGCTAAAGAGGCTCAAACTGGGGAGCAGAGAAGATTTGGACATTCAATAAGCCAGGTTTGGCATGTTGATAAATTGATAGACCTACCTGGGTGTTACCTAAGAGGGAGCAGAAGTCGTAGGCTGTGCTGAATCTTCTGGAGAAAGGAAGAGTTCCCACTTTGAGCACACTGTATAGGATGATGAGAGAGAAAAGAACTGCCTTTGGTTACCCCAGAGTTTGCTTATTTAAAGCACTTTGGGACTGGCATGGTGGTGCAGGCCTTTAATCCCAGTGCTCTGTGAGTTCAACACCAGCCTGGGGCTACAGAGTGAGTTCCAGGACAACCTGGGCTAGAGTGAAATTCTACCTGGGTGGGGGATGACACCGGGCTAGAGAACACATGGCTCAGTGGTTAAGGCACTTGCCAGAAACTCTTAACGATCCTGGTTTGATTCCCCAGTACCCATGTAAAACAGATGCACAATGTGGCACATGCATCTGGAGTTCGTTTGTGGCCACTGGAGGCCCTGGCGCACCCATTCTCTCTCTCTCTCTCTCTCTGTCTCTTTTCTCTCTAGCTCCCTCTGCTTGCAAAGTAAATAAATAAATAAAAATATTTTTAATACACACACATTTTGGGAATGCCCAGGACCATCAGACATCTCCCTTCTGCCCCGGATGTGATGATGTGACCACCCTCTATACATAGTCGGCCATCTGGGTTCCAGGTCTCAACTCCAATGATGAAAAAAGAAGTAACTAAGGATAACATATGATCTCTCCCGGTGACACTTGAGCAGTGAGAAGTGACAAGCTGGCCCTGGCAGCTCTATATTTGGGTTTTCACTCATGGAAGACCTGTTGCTATTTGCAGCAAGAGCAGCTCAAATTACCATCCAGCTTTAGCACCCCACTTGCTGAATCCTGGGGTGAACGAGGCAGGACCAGCCTGTGGGGCATGCAGAGTTACCAGGAAGGGAAGCCCGCCGAACATAGTTCCAGTTTTTCAGCAGAACCAGGTCCTCTGAATTAAAAGAAGCATTTACGGACTCTTAAATTACCAGGCAAGTTTTTGGGTAATTACAGTATTCAAATGTAATGTTTTATCAGAAACTCTCAGGGCAAATCCACTATGTTAATGTAACATCTTTCCTTTAGCTGGGAAGGGATGACAGACTCAGTGTTTTCTGTGCCTTCTTGAGTTCATGGGAATTCCCAACACGGTGTTGGTACCGGGCATGCAGAGCTGTCATAAAAGTAGAGAGTGGCTGTTGAGTCCTGCAACATGACTTCAGAATATTTTTAGTCCCAGGCCCATGTGCTAGAACATTTTGGAATTCAATACATAGCTCTAATCTGGCTGTAGTAAGTATTGGGTTGATAAATGCTTTTAGTGTTAATCTGCCGGTGCTTGCTGATAAATAATAATTTCATGCTTTGATCAAATTACTGAAAATAAATAGCATTGTTACCACGTTTCATGTGTAATACAGCTTCTTCCTGAGAAAAGCTTGCAAGTCCGGGCTGTACCTGGGAAACTGATTGGAACCATTTTGTATTACTCTACAGCTATCCTTTTAAAGCGAATTTTCTTTAGCTATACTTTAGAACTTGCTCGAGGCTACAGGGACGAGCACTATAATCACTTGCAAAGTGATATCCCTGCCTTTATGGTCACCCCTGTAGGGAGCTAAATTTACAGGGTTCAGTAGATTTTCAGATGTGCCCATGACCCATTGAAAGTTTCAAAAAAATGTTTTTTGAGGGAGACTTTTTAATTTAAATTAAATTAAATTAAAACACAAGGACAAACTTCACCTATAAGACTTAAGCAAATATCTTTTTTGTTAAAGTTGAGTTTTGTTGGTTTTTTTCCCCCGATGGCTAAAACATGAGGAAATCCACCCGCTATGTGTATTATATACTGTAATTATTGTGTTGCTTCTCAAGCCTTCATTGCATACGTTATAAAATGGCGATTTGTCAACAGTGGGTTTTTTTCTGCCCAAATCTTGATTGTATGAAGCAGCTGAAAGAACATAGTTGCCCAGGGAATCTGCACATGGTGCCTGGCATCGCAGAATTCATGCTTCTGAGCCAAGCCCGAAGAACAGTTTGTGTTTGTGTGCAGGGGGCAGATGCTGCCATGGAAGGGCGTGTGTGCTAAATGCTGGTCAGTCTTCTGGCTGCTCTCTTCCCAACAGTGTAAACACGGTACTTCACAGTCTAGCTTCTGCTTAAAAGGCCTTCTCCAGAGGGTTTCTGGGTAATACAGAATTCTGTTTATCTCTCTCGGCAGCACATGAAGGTGTCAGTGCTATTTTTAGGGGGTTGCTCCCCAATCCATAGGAACCCTGGGTTTGGATCCAAGTTCTCATCTGACTGACTGTGTGTCTAGTACCCAGAACAAGGCTAGATACAGAGTAGACAAGACAATTCTTATTAAGGGAATTCGGCCATAAGTAAGCCCCAGGTCTTCCAGGAAGGCACCTTTGCCATCCTAGAATCCGGAGACTGAATTAGGGACCTTCGGGCCCTACCTCTGCCTATGCCTCTGGGGCTCCCTCGTGGAGGGAACAGATAACTTCCTAGCCAGTGTGCATGTGATTCGGATGCTGGCTCTGTCTCACCATCACTCCCTCCCAGCATCAGCTACTTGGTTTCTGATTTCCATCAGAAACTCATCCTCCACCACTGAGATAGGAGGCTTCTAAACTCGAAAGTTATGGTCCAAATGATGATGATAATAACATTAACAGCATCAGTTGACATTTGGTGAGGACTTAGTCTGAGCTATGCACTATGTTAAACATTTTACATATGTGATTACATCTACATGTCAACCTTATGAGGTAAGTAGATGTGGTTTAAAAAAAAACTGTCTTGCTTTAGAGTTGAACTGGGGCTTGCAGGCTTTGCAAACAGGCACCTTCCCCACATTTTATATTTTCAAAAGTATCTTGTTGTTAATGTATTATTGCTTAAATTTATCCATAGACCATATTTTCCTTAACATGTATGTTCAATCCTTAATATAATTTAATAAAATGACAAAAAAACATCCTATAGTTGAAAGTGAAGCCTAGAGAGGTGGTTTTTCCAACATCACAGTGGTAAAATCAGAGACATAAAGCAAACCCAGGACCATCTGAATCTAGAGGGCAGTGGCCTTGGAGAATGTTATCTAGAGATTTGGGGCACAGAGCCAGAATTTGTGTTCACTGGTCACTGCTGGAGAGGGCGGTGGACAGCAGGAATGGTTGATCCTCATGGAGAGAATGGCGGGCACTGGTGGTGTAGAACAGGTAGGTGGTCAAGGGCAGTGGTGAGGGAGGGGCGCTCTCAGCAGAAAGCAGTCTAAGCCCAGGCCCAGGGAAAGTCTGAAATGGAGGACACAGGAATCAGAAGGAACGCAGAGGTCCACCAGAGCTTGGAGAGAGGGTGCCAGGGATCCAGGGAAGTTGAGGCTTGCCAGTGATGGGGTCACTCCCTTGAATTCAAGGTGGCAGACTAGGCTTCTCATTGCCTGAGCTGAGTGCTTGGCAGGGACATCGATGTGTAAGGGCCACTGGGTCCATAGTCAGTGGACTATGGGGACAAGATAGTTTTGAGGAAAGTTTCTGTCTACAGGATGGCACTCAGGAGTGATACAGGAACATGAGAGAAACTGTGATTTAGCATATGGGACCAGAACAAGGGCTTCAGAAGGAAGCGATGACCTAGGATCCTAGAAAACAGGGAAGATAGTCTGAGATGTCCTGCCCTTGTCCCAGGTGGAGTGATATCACTTGTTGGTCTGGGTGTCCTTGGGATCAGGGCTTGCGAGTCCTCCTTATGCCCAGCACTTGGCATCGTCCTGGTCTCTTGAGTGCACACCTCAGCAGCCCTGGGAACAGTCAGTGATGAAGCAATGAATGAGACCCAGCGCCACTGCCCGGACATGCAGTAAGGTCAGCCAGATTCACAGGAGGCCCATGGATTTCCTGAGGAGCTCTGCATGTGTGCAGACTACCTGGACGTTCCATGTTGCCCCAGAGGCTAGGGGGCCCCCAGAACTGCTGAACCTCTAGCATGACCTGGGGACCTGCAGCTCCCAGAGCAGAGGCAGCAGCCACGTCGAGGGGAGCTAGAACTCTAGTGCAGGCAAACAGGCCGCCTCTTACTTAGACTTAGGATTGCTTAGGAGAGAATCGCCTGCCACAGGAAGGAGCATAAGGCTCCTGATGAGTTGAGGAGCAGAGCCAAAGTGCAGTTTCTGTAGCTGGAATGGGACTCTGACCTTTGAAACCACAGCAGAGACTTGGACTCGCACAGGACTAGCGATCCCTGTGTGGCTTGTGCGGAGCCAGGGCCTTCTTTTTCCATCTTAGCACTAGTTTTGCTTGGGCGCAGACCCATTGTGGGAAGAAGAAGCACCCTAGCTTGATTGAAAGCTCATTTTTCCAGCCCTCTGACCAGAGCCTCATTAGTAAGGATAGCACAACTACTTCAGCCAGGGCCCCAGGGTGGCCAGGGATCTTAGGATTGCCATCACCACTGCTGACAAAACTCCTTGGCTCTAGAAACTTAGGCAAAATACTGGTCCAGATACCCGGAGCCACTTGCTTGACGTCGCTGCCTCTGGAAGCCTCCTTTCAGCCATCCCTTCGCCCAGCCAGGGAGTAGAGTAGGTCCCGCAGGTGGTCCAGGTTGGCTTGGGCCAGGGCACAGTGGAGCTGGTGCCTTGTACACCAACCTTTTTTTTTTTGAGGGAAGCCTTTGGATACAGAGTCCAATACTGTATCCAGACTGAGTTGAAACTATGTAGACCAGGCTATCCTCAAACTGCCAGGCAGTCCTCCTACCTGTGCCTCTTGAGTGCTAGGGTTCCAGGCATGTACCAAGAGACCTGGCTATGCATTGAATTTTACACAACAAGAATGTTCTCGACTTCCATATTGTTCCATACAGGTGAGCAACTCAATGAATATACTGAAAATACTAACTTTATATTTAAAAGGGTGAGGTTTATGGTATAAATATTATATCTTTTTGTTTTTGTTTTTTTCAAGGTAGAGTCTTGGGCTGGAGAGATGGCTCAGAGGTTAAGGCACTTGCCTCCGGTGCCTGAGGCCCTGGGTTCAATTCCCCAGGACCCACATGTGCCAGACCCACAAGGTGGTGGCCCTGGTGGCTCTCTCTCTCTCTCTCTCTCTCTCTCTCTCTCTCTCTCTCTCTCTCTCTCTCTCTCTCTCTGCTTGAAAAATGGATACATCAAGGTAGAGTCTTACTCTACCTTGGGCTAACCTGGCACTCACTCTGTAGTCTCAGGCTGGCCTTGTACTCACAGTGATTCTCCTACCTCTGCCTCCTGAGTGTTGGCATCAAAGGTGTGCACCACCATACCTGGCTGTAAATTATATGGTAATAAAGGTATTATTATTTTTTTAAAATATTTTATTTATTTATTTTTCAAGCAGAGAGATAGAGATAGATAGATAGATAGAGAACACCAGGGCCACCACCTTGTGTGTCTGGCTTATGTGGGTCCTGGGGAATTGAACCCAGGGCCTTAGGCACCAGAGGCAAGTGCCTTATCCGCTGAGCCATCACTCCAGCCCAAAGGTATTATTTTTTAAAATGTAAAATAGTTGGAAAGATACACATTATAGCATATCATAAATGTTCATGTTTTCAAATAAAACTACTTCATAAAATTTTGTTTCTTGTTTGTTTGTTTTCAAGGTAGGGTCTCACTCTAGGCCAGGCTGACCTGTAATTCACTATGTAGTCTCAGGGTGACCTTGAACTCATGGTGAGCCTCCTGCCTCTGCCTCGAGTGCTGGGATTAAAGGTGTGCGACACCACACCCACCTAATCTTTTTTTTAAACTTTTTAAAACTTATTTTCTAAAAGTATTTTTATTTTATTTATTTATGTGTGTGTGGGGGGGGTGTACACCAGGACTTCTTGCTTCTGCAAATCAACTCCAGATACTTGTGCCACTTCTGCCGTCAGGCTTTATGTGGGAACTGGGGAGCTGAATCCGGGCCACAAGCTTTGCAAGCAAGTGACTTTAACCTCTGAGCCATTTCCTCAGCCCATTTTGTAACCTTTATAACCTTTTAAATGGTGGTTTTCAACATAACCCTTTAAATTTATTCAAAGAACTCAAGCTATTTCAATTTGACTGAATATTGTTTAAAATGTAAAACAAAGTTCATCTATAACATTAGAAATGTTACATTGTTCTCTTTGAACTTGCATTTCCATTTCACTAGTCAGCAAAACTCTGGACGAATAATGCTTTCTAAATTTAGAATGGAAGCCGGGTGTGGTGGTACACGCCTTTAATCCCAGCACTAGGGAGGCAGAAGTAGGAGGATTGCCATGAGTTCAAGGCCACCCTGAGACTACATAGTGAATTCCAGGTCAGCCTGGACTAGAGTGAGACCCTACCTCAAAAAACCAAAAAAAAAAAAAAAAGTTTAGAATGGCATTTAATGATACTTCTCTACAAGACATGCACATGTACGGCTGGGGGATGGCTCAGCAGTTAAAGTCACTTGCTTGCAAAGACTGCTGGTGTGGGTTCAAATCCCCAACACCATGGAAAGCCGGATGCAAAGTAGAACATGCATCTGTGGTCCCAGTGTGCCTACAAAAATAGGAGGCAGAGCCAGGACCATCCAAAGCTCATGGCCAGCTAAGTCTAAAGTTCATTTGCAGCCTGAGAGTTCAGAAACCCTGTTCTCTGATGCCACACACACAGCATGGTGTACACACCCATACACACACATATGTACATATGTAATTTAAAAATACACATATATGACTCTTATTTCCTTAAAAATCTTAAGTCTCTAAATGGTAAGCTCTTTTTTCTTCTGAATCAAGTTACTGATATAATTTTAGTCAAATGTAAACAAAACAGCATATACTCATTACAAATTTTGGTAATTGTTAAAAAATTAAATGTGCCTCTTAATACAGTGAAGAAGACTTTCTTTTAAAAAAAACAACTACTGGAGACTGCTCCCGAGCGAGCGCGGTGCTCTGGCTGCTGCAGAGCCTCCTGCGCCCCCCCCCCCCACCGGGCCGGGCTGGGCCGGGCCCGTGCCACCCGGTGTGTCCGGAGCCCAGTGCTTGATGGGTGGCATTATGGCCCCCAAAGACATAATGACAAATACTCATGCTAAATCCATCCTCAACTCAATGAACTCCCTCAGGAAGAGCAATACGCTGTGTGATGTGACTTTGAGAGTGGAGCAGAAAGACTTCCCTGCCCATCAGATTGTGCTGGCTGCCTGCAGTGATTATTTCTGTGCCATGTTCACTAGTGAGCTTTCAGAAAAGGGGAAACCTTATGTTGATATCCAAGGTTTAACTGCTTCAACCATGGAAATCCTGTTGGACTTTGTATACACAGAAACCATACATGTGACAGTGGAGAATGTACAAGAATTACTTCCTGCAGCCTGTCTGCTTCAGCTAAAAGGTGTGAAGCAAGCCTGCTGTGAGTTCTTAGAAAGTCAGTTGGACCCTTCTAATTGTCTGGGTATCAGAGATTTTGCTGAAACTCACAACTGTGTTGACCTAATGCAAGCAGCTGAAGTTTTTAGCCAGAAGCATTTTCCTGAAGGGGTACAGCATGAAGAGTTCATTCTTCTGAGTCAAGGAGAGGTGGAGAAGCTAATCAAGTGTGATGAAATTCAGGTGGATTCTGAAGAGCCTGTCTTTGAGGCTGTCATCAACTGGGTGAAGCATGCGAAGAAGGAGCGAGAGGAGTCCTTGCCTGACCTGCTACAGTATGTGCGGATGCCCCTGCTGACCCCCAGGTACATTACAGATGTAATTGATGCTGAGCCTTTCATCCGCTGTAGTTTACAGTGCAGGGACCTAGTTGATGAAGCAAAGAAGTTTCATCTGAGGCCTGAACTTCGAAGTCAGATGTAGGGACCCAGGACAAGAGCTCGTCTAGGAGCTAATGAAGTGCTTCTGTTGGTTGGGGGCTTCGGAAGCCAGCAATCTCCTATTGATGTAGTAGAGAAATATGATCCCAAGACTCAGGAGTGGAGCTTTTTGCCAAGCATCACTCACAAGAGACGTTATGTGGCCTCAGTGTCGCTACATGACCAGATCTATGTAATCGGTGGTTACGACGGCCGTTCCCACCTCAGTTCAGTGGAATGTCTAGATTATACTGCAGATAAGGATGGTGTCTGGTATTCTGTGGCTCCTATGAATGTCCAACGAGGCCTTGCTGGAGCTACCACACTGGGAGATATGATCTATATCTCTGGAGGCTTTGATGGAAGCAGGCGTCATACCAGTATGGAGCGATATGACCCAAACATTGATCAGTGGAGCATGCTGGGAGATATGCAGACAGCCCGAGAGGGTGCAGGACTAGTAGTGGCCAGTTGAGTGATCTACTGTCTAGGAGGATATGATGGTTTGAATATCTTAAATTCAGTTGAGAAATATGATCCCCATACAGGGCACTGGACTAACGTTACACCTATGGCCACCAAGCGTTCTGGTGCTGGAGTAGCCTTGCTGAACGACCATATTTATGTGGTAGGAGGGTTTGATGGTACAGCCCACCTTTCCTCTGTGGAAGCTTACAATATTCGTACAGATTTCTGGACAACTATCACTAGTATGACCACTCCACGATGCTATGTGGGGGCCACAGTGCTTCGGGGGAGACTATATGCAATTGCAGGGTATGATGGGAATTCTCTGCTAAGTAGCATTGAGTGCTATGACCCTATTATCGACAGCTGGGAAGTAGTGACGTCCATGGGTACCCAGCGCTGTGATGCTGGTGTGTGTGTTCTCCGAGAAAAGTGACCACTGTTGGAGCACCATCTGGAGCTAGTGACCGGTCCCAGGAACATTTTGTGGGAGAATCAAGGATCCTTTCCAGAATGTTTATTTCTCACTGGGCACAGGGTGGGTGATTATAGGCACCAGTGCAGTGATGATTGTACTTATTTGATGCACACTCTCTCGCACTGGTAATGTTACTCAGAAGGGTGGGTAACAGGTACTCAAGCGAAGTGAATGCACATTTCAGTGTGAGAGACCAGATTGCCTCTCCCTCTGGTCTGGGGAGCACTTTCTTATTGTTTCTAACTTATCATGTGCTTGAGAGAATATACATGTATATGTCTGTGTGTAAAAAAAAAAATAACAACTACTACTACTACTCATGGGCTGGAGAGATGGCTCAGCAGTTAAGGCATTTACTTGCAAAGCCTAAGGACCCAAGTTCAATTCCCTAGTACCCATGTAGAGCCAGATGCACAAGGTGGCTCATGCATCTGGAGTCCATCTATAGCAGCTAGAGACCTTGGCGTGCCCATTCTCTGTGTCTGTTTCTCATCTCTCTCTCTTTCTCTCTGCTTGCAAATAAATAAGTAATATATATATATATATATATGTATATATATATAAACTAAAAACAAAAGACTCCTATGAATGGCTGAAAATTACCAACTCTAGAATCCAGCAGGAATTAGAGTGAGGTCTTCCTTTTCCTGTTTTCATTTTGTTGATGTAAGCATGAGGCAGTGTTGCTCACCTGTATAACTAGAGGGGAAGGGAAGCAATTTAGAGCAATGTCATGCGATTCTTTGAATTCTTTCTGAAATGTATGCCAAAATTATGTAATGACATATCATAAAAATTCATTTCTAATAACATATCAACTGACAACTTGATTAGATCCTCTTGCAATTTTGTCGGATGCAAAGAACTGGAAACCACTTAAGTTGAAAAAAATATCCTTACCTGTTCATTAATGTCACTCACTCTCTGAACATTGATTAGTCCCCTGGAGGTTTTTAAAATTCCAAAGCAAATCTTACTGTGCAGTGTAATATTCAGAATGAAAAAGAAGTATATTTTTACTTCTATAATAAAGAGGAGGGCTGTAGAGAACGGAGAACCTGTGGGAAGCTTCAAATTCTAGCTTGTTCCCAGGCAAAGCAGCGCTGGGAAAGATTCAGTATGAGGTTGATCTCAAAACTGACAACTCCTCCAACTACCAGTGTCCCTGTTCCCGTGGAGAGTCTCCTGAGCTTGAGTGATTTCAACGCCACTCTTCGAGGGAGCCTGAATATGAATATGAACCAAGGAGACGGGGAGTGGTAGCTCAAGGGGAAGGTCAGGTAGAAAGGTCATCTTTAGTTAGGAATCATGCATCTTCCATCACATAACAAAGTATTCCAAAGCTTGATGGCTTAAGATAACCACTATTGTTATCTTGCATGGTTTGTGAGGGTCAAATTGAGAACAGGTCATCAGGGTGATTGTAGCTTAGTCTCTTATGAAGTCTTTTCAGCTCATTCCTTAGCCTTCCTAATGCACATGCTGTAGCGGGGACTCCAATTTCCTGGCTCACCTGTCAATCCTCTCTCTCTCTCTCTCTCTCTCTCTCTCTCTCTCTCTCTCTCTCTCTCTCTCTCTCTCTTCTCTCTCTCTCTCTGTCTCTTTTCTTATTTGTCCAGCAACTGTAGATCAGCTGTGGCCAGGCCAGCACCACCACTCCAGGAATTTATCTACCTGTCAGGGTGGTCCTTTCTTAAGAAGTTCCCTTCTGCTGGGTGTGGTGGCACACATCTTTAATCCTAGCATTTAGGAGGCAGAGGTAGGAGGATTACTGTGAGTTTGAGGCCAGCCTGGGCTACAGTGAGACCCTACCTTGGGGTAGGGGTGGGGGGGAAGGAGTTCCCTTTTGTGTTGGGTATCCTTGAGTGCTTGAGTGTTCTCTTTATTGTTACTCTCCTATTGTGGCTTAATGTTTATTGATTTCATTGGAAATGTTTTTTCTTATTTATTTTTATTTATTTACAAGCAGAGATACAGAGAAGAGACACAGGATGGGCGCTCCAGGGCCTCCAGGCACTGCAAATAAACTCCAGATGCATACACCACACTGTGCATCTGGCCTTATATGGGTACTGGGGAGTTGAATTCTGGTCATTAGGCTTTGCAGGAGAACACCTTAACCACTGAACCATCTCTCCAACCTCTTGTGGTTTTTTTTTTTTTTTTTGTGAGAGATTCTTGCTATATAGCTGAATCTGGGCTCAGACCCAGAATCCTGTTGCCTCAGCTTCCTGAGTGCTTAAATTCCAGGTGTGTACCACCATGCTTGAAGAAAATGAGGAGCATTCCCCTCAGCCTAAGAAACAGCGCTTTTCAAGGGCATCTGGGACATTTTTCAGGTAGCACATCTGCCTGCTCATAAAACAAACCTTAATGAAATTTTAATGAGTAGAAAGAATACAAAAATACAAAATATATCCTCTGACATAGTGGAATGCAATTAAAAATCAATAACCTAGCCAGGTGTGGTGGCGCATACATTTATTTAATCCCAGCACTTGGCAGGCAAAGGTAGAAAGATCACCATGAGTTCAAGGCCAACCTAGGACTACAGAGTGAGTTCCAGGTTAGCCTGGGATAGAAACCTCAAAAAAAAAATAAATAAAACAGCAAAAAAAGAAACCAATAACATAAATTTTGAAAACTCATATACATGAGGAAATTAAGTAACACATTCTCAAATAACAAATTAATCTAAGAAACCAAATGGGAGATTAGAAGCTACTTTGAAGGAGCCAGGCGTGGTAGTGCACAAAGACCAGCACTTGGGAGGCAGAGGTAGGAGGATCGCCTTGAGTTCAAGGCCACCCTGAGATTACATAGTGAAATCCAGGTCAGCCTGGGCTAGAGTGAGACCCTGCCTTGTAAAACAAAATAAACAACAACAAAAAAGTTCCTTTGAAGGGCTGGGGATATAATTCAAAACCCTGAGTTCAATCCTGAGCACCAATTCCAGGTATGTTGGCACATGCCTGTAATTCCAGGTATAAGCAGGAAGATCAGAAGTTCAAGGTCATCTTTGGCTACAAAGTGAATTTGAGGTCAAAGTGGTCTACATGAAACCCAGACTCAAAACACTTTGAGATTACTAAAAATGAGAAAACCCCATCAAAGCTTGGATGTAACAAGGCAGTGGGGGGGGGTACCCATGTGTATACAGTGTGCTGGTGTGCAGAGGCCAGAAAGAATGTCAGGTGAGTCACACTTTTCCATATCATGTCCTTCAGACAATCAGACTAGCTGGCCAGTGAGCCCTAGCAGCTCTCCTGTCTGTTCCCCACAGGACCTAGTTACAGGCACACGTGGCAGGCCAGGCCCAGCCTTTACACAAATGCCAGAGATCAGACTCAGCTGTCTCAGGCCCTCCCAGGCCCTAATGTCTGTGTGGAAAGCATTCTTAGCACTGAGCCCTCCTCAGCCCCAAGGCTTCTTTTTGAGGTGGTGAATATTCTGAAACTGACTATAGAAATCATTACATATGTATGTAAGAATACTAAAAACAAGTAAGTTACAGTCTGTCATTGGCTGCAGCTGTCTGGGGGCCTTGTTTCCTCTGTGCAATGTGCAATAGATTTCAGATGGCAACTGAAACCTCTACCAATCATGTTCCCTGTATTTAGAATCTGTCCTGGCCACCACCCAAGGCAAGGCTCAAATTCCAGCTGAACAATTTACTGTGTGACCTTGCCTAAGACACCCTCTTGGATTATCCAATGCCTTTTGGAGTTTTAGTTTCTTCATCTGTAAAGTGGGTGAGGAGAATGTCTGCATGAGTGAAAGAACAAGGCAATCCTCAAAAAGCAGTAGTTACAACTACTTAGGACTATTAAAATTTCATTATGAATTTTGTATAACTCCGTTAATATAGTAGGTATCCTATTGATGCAGGGATTTTGGGGTTC
>PVHP010026550.1:0-24602 GCA_004024765.1 Zapus hudsonius | reverse complement strand
CGCAGCTGTACTCCCCAGCATCCGCCTTGCCTGCCTGCTGCACCACCAGCCGCCTCGTGCACCCCGAGGCCTCCACGCGCACCTTCGAGCTTGAGCTCAGCTTCTTCCCATCCTTGAACCACGTCACTCCCATTTGAGCCTGGGCCACCTCGCAGTTCAGCATGGCGCTGGCCCCTGCCTCTGCTTTCACCTCACTTCGGGCTGGCTGATCCTTGGCAAACACCACCTTGGGCTCTGGGTAAAGACAGGGACATAGGGTTAGAGGCACCTAGGTCTAGGTCAGGAAGGCCACATAGGAGCAAAGTCAGATTGTAGGGGTGGCTGAAGGACAGCACGATGTCCCCCATGATCTGCACTTGCTGTGCCCAGGAAAAGCCTCAGTGCTTCAGAACACAGAAAATCATCTTCCCTCATCCACCCAGACACCTCCAATGAATACCGAACCCTGTACAAACACTTTCCAGGATAAAGTTTCACTTATAAATTAGGCATAGTTAGACATTCACAAAAACTAGTGATAAGACAGAGGTATTAAAGCAACATAATGTATTGAAAGTTCATGGTTTGGACCAATGCTAAATAAAATGAGGGCTGTGTGAATTGAAGTCCTGTGGTACAGTGACTATCCATGTGATGAATTGTTTATTTCTGGAATTTTCCATGTAATCTTTTTGAACCATGGAGGATCATGGGTAACTACACCCATAAGAGAAATGACCATAACCACAGTGCCACCACATGGGATATGCTTTTTTTAAGTCACTAGCCAACATTTTGGCCCAATTCTCATAGCACTGTCTTTTTTATATATTTATTTTTAGGATCTCTGTTCTATGTATATGCTAGAGTGCTGACAGCCACACGTGTTCTGAACACCTTCCCTGTCTATGTGGCATGTCTTGTTACCTGTGTGGGTCTAATCAATATCAGTTTTTAATTTCTATATGCTCAAAAATACTTTATGGCCGGGCACGGTGGCACAGGTTTTTAATCCCAGCAGTTGGGAGGCAGAGGTAGGAGGATCACCATGAGTTCAAGGCAACCATGAGACTACATAGTGAATTCCAGGTGAGCCTGGGATAGAGTGAAAGCCTACCTCAAAAAATATGCTTTATGCAGCCTTAATACTCATCCACCACGACTCAGGGAACTATGAGGAAGAGGGGGCGGAAAGATTGTAAGAGCCGTGGTGGGGGAGATTATCCAGAGGCATGGCCAGGAGAACCTGGCTGAATACTAAGCTATCCATGGTCCCCTGTCACAAGGACTGATCCAGACGACCCATGGAGGAGGTTATCCAGTGGAGGGGGAAGGGGAGGGCAGCGGGGAATTGGCGATAACAACTCATTGTTTGCCCACTAAATGTTGTAACTCTGTATAGACAATAAATTTTTTAAAAATATGCTTCATGGTGGTCACTGTGCTGGTTCAACAAAAGATTTTATTCCTGAGGCTGGCGTGGCTCAGTGGTAGGACATGATCTAACACTCACAAGCCTGAGTTCCTACCCAACAATGCAAAAAAGAATTCATACCTGAAGCACTGGTGTTCTCTTGCACAGTAGGATGACTACAGTAAGAGATATTCTATACATTTTATAATAGCTGGAGGAGAGGATTTTCAATGTTTCAACACAAAGAAATGAGAAATGAAAGAAACCAGTAATACTGATCATCTTCATTTGATCAGTACACATTGTAATTGTATCAAGCTATCACACTGTACCCCATAATAAATATAATTATTATATATCAATTAAAACCAATATATTGTCACGTTATCCTAATGCAACACTTTTAAAAGATATATAATGGCTGGGCGTGGTGGTGCTACCCTTTAACACCAGAATTCAGGAGGCAGAGGCAGGAGAATCAGTGGGACTACAGAGTGAATTCCAGGTCAGCCTGGGCTAGAGTGAGACCCTACCTCAAAATAAGAGATATGTAATGGCATCCTGGTGTTGATAAACACCTAGGTCTCACAGAGATATGACCCAGAGCATTCTGTACTGGCACCTGGCAGTCAGCGTGGACTGCAGCCTGTCTCTTGCTGACATTAATTAAGAGCTTGCTGTGCATGCTTACTTAGGCAGCACATATACTAAAATTGAAATGATACAGAGAAGATTGGCATGGACTCTGTGTAAGAATGACACACAAATTAATGAAGCATTCCATATTTTTAGGAGTTCAGTGGAGAGGGAATAGAGGTAGGGGACAAGGAGGGGAATGGTAGGGATTATGATCAGGGTATTGTGTATACTATGGAGGTTGTCAACAATTTTTTTAAAAAATGAAAATGTCTCAGGAGGTAGAGATGGCTCAGCAGTTAAGGTGCGGGGAACGGTGAGAGCACACTACTAGGTGAACACACCATGTGAGGTTTACACACAGAGCCTTTCTCCTGTACATGCACCCTATCCAGTCAGTTATGCAAATGGGAGGAGGGAGCTGGTAGGCTAGAGATGAGCCTAACAGAGAGCACACCAGATCCATCAGGGCGTTGACCAGTCTCATCACCACCTCCAAAGAGTACCACCAAGAACTGACCTGTGACATCCAGATGAAAAGAGACCTTCTGGCCCCCGGCCTCGCAGCTGTACTCCCCAGCATCCGCCTTGCCCGCCTGCTGCACCACCAGCCGCCTCGTGCACCCCGAGGCCTCCAAGCACACCTTGGAGCTTGAGCTCAGCTTCTTCCCATCCTTGAACCATGTCACCTCTGTCTGAGTCTGGGCCACCTCGCAGCTCAGTGTGGCACTAGCCCCTGCCTCTGCCTTCACCTCACTGCGTGCTGGCTGTTCCTTGGCAAACACCACCTTGGGCTCTGGGGACAGGAAGGGATGTGTGTCAGAGACACAATGCAGGAACCAACCTATTTCAAAGTTCCATAAATTATGTCCTTAAGGTGATGAACATTGTGTGTCCAGAGGAACGCTATACAGGTGTCTCCTATCTAAAGAGGTTCAAGTGTATTTGGGGAATACTTTTTAAGGCTACAAAGAGGAGGCCAATACTTATATCTGTGGGTTTATAGTCACTGCCACAGGAAGGTCAGCTCTGAATAGCAGGTCCTGCTTGTTGAATCTTCGGAGCTGATGACCATATGTGCTCTACACTGTACCCCATATTCTACCTGGATGTAACCTATACTTAAGGTGTGCACATGTATGTGTACAGTTCAATGAAATTTATTTATTTGAGGGAGAGAAAGAAAAATGGGTGTGCCAGGGCCTATAGCCACTGTAAATGAACTACAAATGCATGTGCCACCTTGTGCATCTGGCTTTACATGGGTACTGGGTAACTGAACCTGAGTCCTTAGGCTTTGCAGGAAAGTGCCTTAACCACTGAGAAATCTTTCTAGTCCCAGTTCTATAAATTTTAGATGTACCCACCTCTTCCCATTTAGCCCATATTTATCAACGAATGGAACATCTACAGCTTCCATCCACACAGACCCACCCCCAAAAGTAACTCTATTTTGACTTCTGTCATCAGTATTTATTTTTGCAGAGTCTTTCATGTTACACACTGCATACTGATGTCCCAGTCAATGGCAGAACCCAAGATCACACTGCATAAGACAGTGTCGCCCAGAAGCATCCCAGCTGTCTGTTTGCACATAGCACTGTATGATGTTCACACAACGGTGGGATCATCCCACAACACATTTCTTAGCACATGTAATGCATTCTAGTCCTTTTTTTTCCTCTCACCCAACACGTCTGTTAAAGCCACCATCTGTATGGCATGTAGCACAAGTATGTTACTGTACAAACGCTGTGACTGACTTTTCCTCTTGCAGTTCACTGGGGCTGTTCACTTGGGAATACAATCAGTGAAGCTGCTATAAGCATTCTTGGTATGTCTCCCCTCCAAGGACTAACCAGGCCTGACCCTGCTTAACTTCTGAGACAAGATCAGGTGTATTCAGAGCAGTATGGCCTTAGACTTGTGTATGCCTTTGGTGATGGAACTATTGGCACAATGGGCTCTGTATGGCTTCAGCAGACATTTCGCAACAGTTTTCTAAAACTATCACACCAAGTTTCACTCTCCCTGGCAATGTGAGGATTGCAGTTTTTCACATTTCCCCAATGCCACTGATGTGTGTCCCATTCACCTCTAAGGAACACCTAATACAGTACTGCTTCTATGTCTCTGTAGAGGGGCAGGCAGATGGGGTAAGTAAGGGGAAGGATGACCAAAAGCAAGTATGTGTATTAACAAGGGATTTTTTAAAAGAGGGCTAGAGAGATTGCTCAGTGGGTAAGAGTGTTTGCCGCTTAATCATGAGGGCCAGAGACTGCTCAAGTTCCATTCCCCCAGGGCCCATGTAAAAGAAAAGCTGGATGTGGACATGCTGTAACACCAGTCCATGAGGGCAGCGTGTAGAGGGCAGAGCACAGAGAGTCCCTGGAGTTTGGTGCCCAAAAATGGCAGCTCTGGGTTAAGGGACAGACATGATCTCAAGGAGTACGTGACTGAGTGGCAGAGAAGAACGCCTGAAGTTCTGCACACACATGCATACATCACACACACACACACACACACACACACACACACACACACACACACACACAAACTCACCTGTGACATCCAGATGGAAGGAGACCTTCTGGCCCCCGGCCTCACAGCTGTACTCCCCAGCATCTGCCTTGCCCGCCTGCTGCACCACCAGCCGCCTCATGCACCCCGAGGCCTCCACGCGCACCTTGGAGCTTGAGCTCAACTTCTTCCCATCCTTGAACCATGTCACCTCTGTCTGAGTCTGGGCCACCTCGCAGCTCAGCGTGGCACTAGCCCCTGCCTCTGCCTTCACCTCACTGCTTGATGGCTGCTTCTTCAAAAACACCACCTTGGGCTCTGGGGACAGACAGGGACACTCAAGGTCAGAGACACTGTGTAGGTCAGGAAAGTCCTAGACAGGGTGACTAGAGAGCAGAACATCCTCTAGGCTCTGTACTCACTGTGCCAAGAGAGACCCCAGAGCCTCTCAGCACAAACCATAGCCCACCCACATATCCTGCCACTGCTGCAAGGGATAGCTTTGAAAGTTTAAGGATAGTCAATAGTGAAGTCACTGTCAGCAAGTTGTACAGAGCCCATGAGCTACTTAATGTAATTTTAGTATATGTGCTGCCAAAGAAAGCACACATGAGCTACGTCCTCTAGCTCTACAAACACATTCCAAGGGGAATTTGTGTATGGAACACAGGAGCTGAGACTGGATGAAGCACAGTGGTAGACTTGCCCAGCACATGCAAGGTCCTAAGTCTGATCCCACTCACACAGAAGGAACAGGATGGGCAGACTCAACACTCGTGGAGAAGCACACATCCACCACTCCACAAATCTGAGGGTGCTTTGCACAGGCATGCAACGAAACATAAGTCTGGAATCTGGATTATGTCATAAAATAAGGCAGAACATCTATTCCCATGGGAAGGATGGGAAGTGTTGAGAGTTTGAGAAAACAGCTGTCTCCTGATGCTGTTTTCCCGTGTTCAGGGTTGATACAGTTTCAAAATGCAATAAAGTGCCTGAAATTTCCCCTCATTCTAACTAGAATGAACTAAAATCTCTCCAGATAAGAAGAGGCCTACTTTGGGATTGGGTGAGGTGATAAGGAGCTGTGGGAGAGGTTCTAGAGAGAGACATTTGGCCACCTCAGCCCTGTACATCAGGTAGGACCAGAGTTCAAGGCATCAAGGAGCACTGTTGGGTATGAGCTGCTGCTGGGAACATGCGAGAGAACAGGGAACATGGTCACAGTGTCTGAAATACACAAGGTAAGGGGCTGGCCATGCTGAGCACAAGCCACCACTCCTGCTTAAACCAGCCATGGAGATGAAATTGGCAGAGAAGGATGGGAGGTGGGCAGAGACAGTATCTAATGGGAAGGTATCAGGTTGGCTTAGGCCATAGCCGGGCTCAAATCACCTCCACACAAGGCTAACACAGTATCTCAACACTGACCTGTGACATCCAGGTGGAAGGAGACCTTCTGGCCCCCGGCCTCACAGCTGTACTCCCCAGCATCCACCTTGCCCGCCTGCTGCACCACCAGCCGCCTCGTGCACCCCGAGGCCTCCATGCACACCTTGGAGCTTGAGCTCAGCTTCTTCCCATCCTTGAACCACGTCACTTCCGTTTGAGTCTGGGCCACTTCGCAGTTCAGTGTGGCGCTGGCCCCTGCCTCTGCCTTCACCTCACTGTGTGCTGGCTGCACCTTGGCAAACACCACCTTGGGCTCTGGAGACAGACAGGGACACAGGGTCAGAAGTAGACCAGTTGTTAAAATTAAATGAGGGCCCACCTTAACCTCAATTCTTGTTTTAAGGACCCCATTCAGTTACTCTGGATTAAACTTTCATCTTAAAGTAGGATATCTATTGGTGAATTACTGAAAGAATTTTCAGCAAGTGTTTGTGAATGGTAAACAAAAATACACTTTCTGAAAATGCCTTCACTTTTGAATAACAGTTTAGCTGGGTATGGGATTCGAGGTTGACAGCTGGTTTCCCTCAGTTCTTTAGACACTGTGACATTATTGTCTCTATTTCTTGTTGCTGCTAAAGAATCTACACAAAGGAGCAGGGCTCTCCTGTGGCTTATTTCAATTAGTGTAATGATCTGGGTTCCATCCATACTGCCACAAATAACAAGACTTGATTCTTTTAACAATGAATATTTCATTGAGTATATGTTCCACATTTTCTGAATCCAATAGACACCTTGGTTGATGCCATTTCTTGGGTATTGTGAATAGTGTCACAGAGAACATAGAAACACAGGGGTCTCTTAGAAGTCCTTTTACATATTTGACCTGCAACCCTCCACATCTGTGAGAATCCTCTCATTTTCTCTTTGTAACTCACATCGAGTCATTTCCTAAATATTAAAACCTGAAGCTATGAGACTATTAGGGAACACGTAAAGATACTGGGAATAAATAAAAGATATTGGTACAATGATTTTTTTTGGCTAGAACCCCAGAAGCAAAGGAAACAAACAAAAACTGACAAACAGGATTACATCAAAGCAAAAAGCATCTGCACAGCCAAGATATCAACAGAGAGAAGACAGCCTAAGGATGAAAAAAAAAACATTTGCTAACTATTCATTCATGTGACAAAAACCTGAGTGCATCTAGACTACCTACAACCATCAGAATTATTTTAAGCCACTGTTGTCGATGATATGTTACACTATTGAAAAACTCTATCACACTAACACACACACACACACACACACACACACACACACACACACACACACACACACCTAATTCCCAACCCTCCCAGATTCTTCCTGGTTTGAATGTTGAAAGTTGATGGCTGAAGATGTGAAAGCCATCTTGTGAACATGAGACAATAAGAATTCAAAAGAAGCCCAGTGTGGTGGTACATGCCTCTAATCCCAGCACTCAAGAGGCAGAGGTAGGAGGAGGATTGCTGTGACCTCAAAGTCAGCCTGAGGCTACATAGTGAATTCCAGGTCAGCCTGGGATATAGTGAGACCCTACCTCAAAAAAATAATATTTTTTGAAAGGAAAAAAGATAGTGTGATCAAGATGACAAAGACTAAGAGCTTATGACCCTGGAGCAGTCCCCAACGTCCCCAAGAAGCCTACCTCTCCTTGAATCCATATCTCTCTATGGGATGTGTCACTTCCTTATCAACAGTGGGGTCTGCTTCTCTATGCCCTTGGTACCAGGCAGGTCATATGCTTAGTTCTGAACAACAGAATATAAGAAAGCAACACTCTGGTCTCCCAAGAAGAGTATCAAGAACATGGTAACTTCTCTCGTCCCCCAATAGGAACAGGTCACCATAGGAAGAGGCCAGGCAATCCAGATGAAGGCCACTATCCTGGAGATGATCAGTCATGAGACACAAGTGACCACAGAGGGAGAAAACACACTGTAGACATAGCAGGGAGGACAGCCTGTCACCCCAGCAGGCCCCTTCCACCACAGTCAGCTCAATGGTGACATCAGGTGTATGCAATAAGCCACCTTGGATCCCCCAGCCTCAGTGACACCATGTAAGGGCAGAGATGAGCCATCCCTGCTGACCCTGTTCCATTTCCTCCTCCGTGAAATGATGAGGAACAACAAAAAACAAAAACAAAAAAAAGACTCTCTTAGGCTCTAAGTTTGCAGTTACTTGGTATCCAGCAATAAGGAGCTAGTCAATACAGGCCCTTTGGAGGCCCTAGCAATACACCCAGCACCTAGCGTACACTGAAACACTTCCTCCAGGCTGTCTCATGACCTGGGACATCCAGGCAATTGTAGAACCTTTAGGAGGTGTGTAGCCTCACTGGAGGAAGCACATCACTTGATAGCCCTGCTTCCTGAGTGAACGCAATGTGACCAGCTGCCTTGCCTTTTTTTTTCCAGAATGGAATGAATGTACCCCTGAAATTAACTATAAGCCACAATAAGCCCTTCCTTCCTTTAGCTTCTTCTTGTGAAGTATTTAGTCACAGCAATTAAAAAATATCTAGGGACTAGAGAGATCACTCAGTGGTTAAAGGCAGTTGCTTCCAAAGCCTGACAGTCAGGGTTTGATTCCCTAGTACCCACATAAAGCCAGATGCACAAAGTGGGGCATGTGTCTGGAGTTCATCTGCAAGTGGCACTAGGCTCTGGTGAGTCCACCCCCCTGTCTGTCTGTCTGTCTGTCTGTCTGTCTCTCTCCCTCTCTCTTTCTCTCTCTTTCTCTTCCCCCTCTCTGTTTGCAAATAAATAAAAAAATTTTTTAAAAAAGTAAGCCAGACATGGTGGCACACACCTTTAATCCCAGCATTCAGGAGGCACAGGTAGGAGGATCACTGTAAATTCAAGGCCAGCCTGAGACTACATAATGAATTCCAACTCAGCCTGCGCTACAGCAAGACCCTACCTAGAAAAACCAAAATAATAATAATAATAATAATAATAATAATAATAATAATAATAAAACTAATGCACCACACCCTCCACCCCCAGATTCTTGTCACACAGTGTTTATGGAAATGACAGGTGAGCATGGAAGACATTAGGAAATGAGCTCATTAAAAAAGCACCAGGATCTAGCTAGGTGATCAGCCAGGCTAAAATCACAACCACAAAAAAAAAGTAAGTTTATATTCTCGAAGAACTAACCTGTGACATCCAGGTGGAAGGAGACCTTCTGGCCCCCGGCCTCGCAGCTGTACTCCCCAGCATCCGCCTTGCCTGCCTGCTGCACCACCAGCCGCCTCGTGCACCCCGAGGCCTCCACGCGCACCTTCGAGCTTGAGCTCAGCTTCTTCCCATCCTTGAACCACGTCACCTCCGTCTGAGCCTGGGCCACCTCACAGCTCAGTGTGGTGATGGCCCCTGCCTCTGCCTTCACCTCACTGCGTGCTGGCTGCTCCTTGGCAAACACCACCTTGGGCTCTGGGAACAAAGGGGACACATTAGGTCAGAGACTCTAGACCACAAAAATAAAAGTTTTAGATTCAGAGTCCTGGCTTGGAGCCCATGGACAAGAGGCCTGTGACAGAGAAACTAGCAGCCTGAGCTCTAGACATTAAGACACATCAGAAACACACAGCAGGGATTCCAGAAGCCAGAGTTCTACAAGACAGAATAGCACCACATGTCCCTTCAAAAGGAAAGGCCACCTCCCACACAGAAAGTTTATTCACTTCTCAATAAACTTAATATACACTTTTATTCTAAACTTATTTTCTCTCGGTAATAAAGTTTCTCTTTTTAAACTCAAAAAAAAAAGGAAAGGCCACCAGTACTGGGTGAAGTGCCTGCATGCCCAGTGTGATGGTTAGGTTTTGTTGTCAACTTGATCTTTTTAATTATCTTGGGTGGGTCTCTGAGGATGTTTACAGGAAGGCAGGATATAAGGAAGCTCAGGAGAGTTAGAAGTAAACATCCTTTCCTGTGTGGGCAGTGCAGGAAGGAAATTCCAGAGACTCAGGAAGCCATTAAGTCTGAGGAAGGGTTGTAAGACCCCACCCTAAAGGGGAAGAAATTCTCTCCTTGGCCCTCCTGCCTGTTCCCTGATCTGTGTGTGTGGTGTTGGTGATGGGTTTCTCTCTCTGCTCAGACCTGTGAAAGAGGGCCAGCCTCTTTCGCTGTTATGGAACTTCCGCTCAATCTGTAGTTTAAATACTTTCCTCCCCCAAATTGTGCCTGGTTTGAAGATTCATCCCAGCAGCGTGTGGCTAAGTACAACACCCAGACAAAGGACAAGGCTGCAGGAGGGACCGCACACTCATCTCCACTGTGAGAAGCACCTCAACCTACCAAAACTAAAGAAACAGCCACCCAGGCAGACCATCCTGATTTGCACTAAAGCCAGTGCTGCTCAGAACCTGCTGGGGCTCCCCTCATGGAAAGGATGCCCCAATGCAGTCACATACCTGCTGGAGCCTCCCTGCATGAAAAAGAAGCCCCAGAGCATGTAAAAATTGCCTCCTGCTTCTTTCTTCATTAGGACAAACCAACAGGCAGTGGCAAGCCTTGAATGACCCATGCCCAACCCCAAGACTCCCACTAAGTTCTTATAATCAGACCATAAACGTCTGTCTGAACTTGAACTTCGGAGATGCAATCACATGGACAGATGCCACTTGCACACATAACTACTTTAAGATATACAAACATGAGGACCAAAATAATGTGAAAAAAGCACTTGAATTAAAATATACCCTAAAGCTACATCCTGCCTTGTTCTACATGTCCCCCATATTCTCCAGTTAAAATCTTGTACCTTGGGCAGAAGAGGGCTTAGCAGTTAAGGCACTTGCATGCAAAGCCTAGCAACCTGAGCTTGATTTCCCCAGTAACCACATAAAGCCAGATGTACAAAGTGGCACATGCATCTCAAGTTGATTTACATCAGCTAGAGACCCTGGCATGCCTATTTATTCATTCTTCCAGTATCACTTCCTACTTCTAGATGAAATGTGCATGCCATTGTTCTGTGGGTAACAAAGAGTATTTACAAGGCAGGATGCAGATCAGAGGTAAGGCTTGCCTAGCATGCTTGGGACCCTGAGTTACATCCACAGAAATGCAAGAAAGAACAAGTGACAACTAATGTACAAAAGAAAAGAAAAGAAAACACAATGGCCACTTACAATAAAGAAAGGAAAACATGGTTTTTGAGGTTACTTTAATCCTGCGAAGGAGCAAGCAGCACCTGGCTCCCCCACACTGTGGGAGGAGGGAAAACAGGGGCCTCATCCCAAAGGTGAGCTAAGTGGCCCTGGACACTGAGCCCTCTGAGGGCACCTCACCAAGAAAATTCCCCAATAAACTGAAAGACATGTACAAACCAACAGATTCCAAACCACAACACAGAAACACAAGAAACATGAAAAAGCAAGGAAGCACTACTCCTCCAAAAGATCAGAACTCCTCAATTACTAGATCCAAATGTATTAAAATGAGTGAAATATCCAAGAATAGGTAGAAATGATCAATGATCTGAAAGAGCATATAAACAAACATGTGAATGAAGCAAGATCCACTCAGGGCCTGGAAAAATAAAGCCAGCAACATAGATGAGAGAGTCAACCACACGGATGAGAAATTCAGCAAGAAAGTTGATTGAGAAAAAGAACAAACAAAAATGTTGGAAATTCAGAACAAGATGGTAAGACCCTACTGCTGAAGACCCCATATGCTTGGACTGCAAGTCACTAGGAAAGCAAGCTGGAGCTGGGCTAGAAATCTCCTCCCTGCTAACCAGTTGACAGAGGCTTAAAAATGCTACTGCTGCATGCAGCCCTATGGGAAAGAGAAGCCCTCAACAGTGGTAAACAGCAGTGGATCTTGCAAGCCTGAAGATTGGCCAACCAGGCTAACTAAGCCAACTATTGCAATAGTGGCATGTCTGTTATGGGGAAACCAACTGCTCTCTACTTGGATTGGAGGCCCACTCCATGAAAGGGAATACATGCCTGGTACTGAAGACCTAGTCAAAAGCCTATGGTGGGGGAGGTCATGAGCCCTAGGAGAGTAATGCCTGCTGTTATCTGGCTAAATGCATATGTCTACCAGTCTTATGAACACTGTTTTTTTAATATTTTTTTATTTCATTTATTTATTAGAGAGAGAGAGAGAGAAAGAAAGAATGGGCACACTGTAAACAAACTCCAGACATATGTGCCCTCTAGTGTAGCTGGCTTTACATGGGCACTGGGGAATTGAACTCCGGTCCTTCTTCATTGCAGGCAAACACTTTAACCGCTAAGCCATCTCTTCAGCCCTGAACACTGTTTTTTAAATGTGCATACCCATCTATTAATGCTACTCTCAGTTCTGGCTAAAGAAGCTTCTCTTTTCAGATGGTGGTGACCACTGGGATAACTCAAAAGACACCATAGTGTCGAGAAGGAGTGACAGTGGAGTGTTCAATATTGAGATATCTCTACTACACCACCCAAGGCTCAGGGTCTATTGTGGAAGAGGTAACAGAAATGTTGTAAGGAAGAATAGGACTACTTGCAATACAATCTTTCAGACACAAAATGACCTTGATATTCATGACTTCACAGTGCCCAACACTATCTTCTTAAAAAGACCTTCAAAACACGAGGAAAAGTTGATGAGATCAAAACAAAATAGAGACTAATTGAGAAGGGAAAGGGGATGAGGAGGGAATCATCATGATTTATTGTCTACAATTATGGAAGCTGGCATTGAAAAGTTTTTTTTAATGTTTTGTAAATCTTGGGGAAAGAGGAGTTATAATCTGCCACATCTCAAAGAAATCTCTCTGTCACACCATTGATATGTTAATTTCAGGTGGTTTGTGGAGGAAAGAATGATACCTGCTTCAAGATAAGTGTTTCTATCTCAATGAATTGTTACAGAAATGGAATAGGCAACCTACTTATTGGAAAGATCCAGACAGTGCAGTGAGTTAAGAACCATAGGATTTGGCCTGGCCCGGTGGCCCACATCTTTAATTCCAGTAAAATTACTTGGGAATTGGAGGCAGGAGGATCAGGAATTCAAGGTCATCCTCAGTTACCTGATGAGCCTGGCTACAGAGACCCAGTATCAAACAAACAAACATGCATACATACATACATACATACATACATACATACATACATACATACATAAATTGAAGGGCAAACTAGATGGGATTAAAAACAAAATAAGTCATTGGGCTAGAGAGATAGCTCAGCAGTTAAGGCACTTGCCTGCAAAGCCTAACAATCTGAGTTTGATTCCCCAGTACCCACATAAAGCCAGATGCACAAAGTGACACATGTGTCTGGAGTTCATTTGCTTGGTGTTATCTGGCTAAATGCATATATTATGCCCACCAGACTGCCTTATAAACACTTTTTTAATGTGTATACCCATATGTTAATGCTACTATCATTTTTGGCTAGAGAAGCTTCTCTTTTCAGATGGAGTGACCACCAGGATGATTCAAAAGGCCCCATAGTGCTGAGAAGAACTGATAGTGGAGAGTTCAGCACTGAGACATCTCTAACACACCTTCCAAGGCTAAGGGTCCATTTCAGAAAAAGTGGCAGAAAGATTGTAAGATCCAAAGGAAGGGTAGGACTGCTTGCAATGCAATCTTTCAAACACAAAATGGCCTTGATATTCATGACTTCACAGTGTCTGACACTACCTACACAAGACCTGCATAATAGAAGGAAAAGATGATGACATCAAAACAAAATAGAGACTAATTGAGAGGAGGAGGGGATATGATGGAGGGTGGATTTGAGACAGGGAAAGTGGATGTGGGGAGAATTAGGAATTATCATGGTTTATTGTCTAATTATGGAAGCTGTCAATTAAAAGTTTAAAAATGTTGGAAATGAGTCAAATAAAAACAAACTGTAAACAAATCATCACCAGCAGATTAGAAGCAGAAGAAGGAGTGTAAAGGATGAATGACAGTCAAGGGACTACCACATTCAGGCATCAATAAAGAAGAAAATAATTAAGGACCATGACCACAGATTCCATGAACTCTAGTGTGTAATCAAGAGACCAAGCACAACATCCATGGGGTAGAAGGAGGAGCTGAGATTAAATATATGTATATAACAAAATACTAAAACACAGAAAGTTTATTTAATGAAATTAAAGCAGAAATTTTCCCAATTCTAGGGAAAGAAATGAGCATCTAAGCACAATAATCATCTAAGCACAATAAGCCCCATCCGTCATGGCCAGAGAAGAACCTCTCCACAACAGAGTCTAGTCCACACTCCAGAAGTAGAAAGCAAAGGGATGATATTAAAAGCAATAAGGGGAGAAAATGGCAATAGCTTACAAAGTCAACCACATCAAAACAGCATCAGACCTCTTGACAAAAACCTTAAGTCAGGAAAACATGGAATGATATATTTCAAACCCTTAAGACAATAACTGCCAGCCAATATTTCTATACTCAGCAGTTATTTATTTCTTTGGTTTTTCGAGGTAGGGTCTCGCTCTAATCCAGGCTGACCTGGAATTCACTATGTAGTCTCAGGGTGGCCTTGAACTCATGGCCAATCCTCCTTCCTCTGCCTCCTGAGTGCTGGGATTAAAGGCGTGTGCCACCACGCCAGACTAGCAGTTATTTTTTAATTGACAAAGAAATAAAGATGTTTCAAAACAAGCACAAATAAAAGCAATTCCTGACCACCAAATCAGCATAGTGGGTGATACTTAAAGTAATCCCAAACACAGAGCAGAAGAGGACATAGTCTCTATCATGAGACAACAGGGGGAAAAACCAGATGAACAAGGGAGAGAGGTAGGAAGGAATCCATGGTGTCCAACACACTAAACCAGCAAATCCCTGATATAGGGGAGAAACAATCCAGCTGTGATGGTTAAATTTTGTTGTCAACTTGACCTGTTAGTAACCTTGGGTGGGTCTCTGAGGATGTTCACAGGAAGGCAGCCCTCTCAGTAGGGGGCAGGATGTAAGTATCCAGTACCCACATACAGCCAGGTGCACAATGTGGCACATACATCTGGCGTTCCTTTGCAGTGACAGGAGGCTCTGGCACATCCACATTCTCTCCCTATCTTCTTCCCTCCCTCCTTCTATCACTGAAATAAATAAATGTTTAAAAATAATAATAAAACACCTAGGAATTAACCTAACCAAGGAGATGAAACCCCTCAATAAAAACTTTAAAACACAGAAAATAAAAACTGAATACACTAGAAAATAGAATGACCTCCCGTGCTCCTAGATCCACAGATTTAACATCGTGAAAATGCTGTATTACCAACACAATCTACAGATTCAATGCAATCCTCATCAAAATTCCAATTAAATTATTCACATAATTTCCTAAAATTCATATAGAAACATAAAAGTTCTTGAAAGCCAACCCAAAGCAGGAGGAGCAGTGCTGGCAGTATCAGTCTCAAGTTACACTACAATGCCATAGTAACAAAAACAGCAAGCTGCTGGCACAAAACAGACATGCAGACCAAAGGAAGAGAACACAGCTACAGTGTCAAAAAACATACATTGGAACGAGCTGGAGAGGTTGCTCAGTGGTTAAAGGCACTTGCATACAAAGACTGATGGTCTGGGTTTGATTTCTCAGTACCCACATAAAGCCAGATGCACACAATGGCACATGTATCTGGAGTTCATTTGCAGTGTCAGGAGGCTCTGGTGAACCCATTTTCTCCCCCTCCCGCCCCTCCTGCTGTCTCTCTTTTTCTCTCTCTTTTGATATGCTTGAAAATACACACACACACACACACACACACACACAAACACACACACACACACACAGAGGAGAAAAATGCCTCTTCAACAAATGATGCTGGGAAAACTGAATATCCACATGTAAAATGAAATTCCATCCTTATCTCTCACCCTGCATAAAAATCAATTCAAAATGGATCAAGGACTTTAATGTAAAACTTAAAACCCTGAAACAGCAAATGGATACTATTTCAAAAAGATACAATATCTAGAAAATGGAATCAACCTAGATGTCCATCAACTGGTGAATAAAGAAAAAATACACACACACACACACACAATGAAATTCTAGTCAGCCATAAAGAAGAAAACATGCCATTTTTAAGAAAATGGATGGAATTGGAAAACATCATGTTAAGTGAGATAAGACTCAGATAAAATTGCATGATTGAAAATGAAGAGATGGCTCAGTGGTTAAAGGTGCTGCTTGCAAAGCCTGATGGCCTGGGTTCAATTCCCCAGCACCCATGTAAGGCCAGCTGTTCATGCAGCAGCAGGAGGCCCTGGCATGCCCATATTCATTCTCTCTCTCTTAAATAAATATTTACAGAAAATAAGTGCTTTATCTCACATACAGAATCTAGATTTTAAAATTTATTACATATATACATGTACATATGACGAAGGGGAGCATATGGATAGAGGAAGGGGGAGGATGGGAGGTGAATATGAGTAAGTTTCAATGAGATACATACATATATATGAAAATGACAAAATGAAACCCCTTTTTTGTTTTTTTTTTTTTTGAGGTAGGGTCTCGCTCTAACTCAGATCACCTGGAATTCACTATGTAGTCTGAGGGTAGCCTCAAACTCACAGCCATCCTCCTACGTTGGCTTCCCAAGTGCTGTGATTAAAGGCATATGCTACCATGACGGACCCTTATTATTTTGTAATTAATTTAAGCCAGGCATGATAGCTCAAGCTTTTAATTCCAGCACTCAGGAAATTGAGGTAAAAAAATCACCATGAGTTGAGACCAGCATGGGTTACATAGTGAGTTACAAATCAGCCTGGGCTACAGTGAGACCCTGCCTCAAAAATATTAATTTAAAATGCAAAAAATATAATAATAAGGAATGAGGAGACAGAGGATACATAGCTCAATAGTAGAGCACTTGCCTGGCATGTGAAGGGTGCTAGGCTTGATCCCGAGTACTACAATATATATAGATACAGACAGACAGACAGACAGACAGACAGACAGACAGACAGACAGACAGACAGTGTGGCATGTATGTGTGAGTTGAGCATTGTGGTATATGCCTGTGATCCCAGTTACTCATTAGGCTAAGACAGGATGATCACTAGAGCTCAAGGCCAGTCTGGGTAACTTACTAAGACCCTTTCTCAAAATAAAAGTGAAAAAGATCTAGGGTTGTAGCTGAGTACTTGCCAAGCATATAGAAGGCCTTGTATTTAATCCTCAGGACTACAAAAAGAAAAGGTTTAACCAGGTATGGTGATACATGCCTATAACCCCAACACTCTGAAGGCTGAGGCAGGGCGATCTCAAGTTCAAGGCCAGCCTGAGCCTCTGTCTCAAAAAAAATTTTGGAAACAGAGCACCTTTAATTTTCATGTTAAAGATGACTTCTTGCATGGAATCCTACATGACAGAGAAAATATTGACTGAGGCCCCAAGATCTTCAAAGAAGCCAGCAAGTGTTGTAGTTTGAATATAAAATGCCCCCCATGGCCTCATGTATTTGAACACTTGGTCCCCAGCTGGTGGTTTGGGAAGGGTGTAGAACCTTTGAGAGATTGCTGGAGGAAGTAGGTTACCGGGGCAAGCCTTAAAATTTTATAGCCTGGACCCACTTCCTGTTTGTCCTTGCTTTCTGGCTGACCATGTGATGAGTGGGCTTTCTGCTCCTGCCACCGTTCCTTCCCTTCCATGAAACTTTCCCTCCAAAATGAAATCCAAAATGAAACCCTTTCTTTCTTTAAGTAGCTTCTGATCAAGTGTTTGCTCACAGAAGCAAGAAAAGTAACTAATACAACAAGCAAACAGCAATGCAACAACAATGAAAATTCTCTCCCAAAAAGCCAGTTTCACACATTTAAGCCTGTAGGGCAGCAGCCAATCAATGCATGAAGGAAGAGTCTGGGAAAAGAACTCCTGGGAGGCAGATAGCAGGTCCTCTTGCCACTTGGAATGCTGGAGGGAAAGATCCCTTCTCCCCTGTATCCTCAGGACACACATGGTACACCAACATGCACAGGTACTGACTCACAAGAATCCATGGTGCAGTCTGTCCCCAGAGCTTGTAGCTTCAGACAGCAGCAATGAGCACATTACTCCACAGCAAGAGCACCACCATAATCTACCAGTGACTACAGCCTTTTGCATCCCACCTGGAAACCTCAAAATTAAGGAGGGATGGGCCCCAGCCACTGCAAAGCAGTTGCACCCAACATTACTGGAGCAATGCAGAGGGGGTTCCAATAGCCAGCACCAGAAATCAGGGACTTTGGAGGGAGGTACCACAGGATGGTGTGTTTGGCAGAGACACTTGCCAGGCTTAGGAAAGGGCAGGGAGATGGGTAGGACAACACAACCCTGAGGGCAGAAGACCGAGGCAGAAGCGATGTGACAGCAATACCAGCCACATGTGAGCTTCCAGGCACTCCCTGGATTTCCACCCTGGAGGAGGCACACATCAGTCCGAGACAGGAGGAGGAAGAGAGAACTTTGTGTCCACTAGTTGAAGCAAGCAAAGAGAGAACAAAAGCCCATGCACGGCTGGAATAATAACAAGAGTTTTCGGACTCCCCATCATCAGTGTAAACTGTGGTGCCCTACACGGACCACATAGCCCAGCAATCTAACCATGAAGACCAAAGCCACAGGTCTATGCAACCTCATTGGGAACAAACAAGACATAACAGATGAAGATGTAGAAGGCACCATGGCGAACATCAAGGATGCTGGGAATTTTTCAAAACTGATCATGAAACAGAAAGCCATCGCTCCCAGGTAAGGTGTACTCAGGATGCAAAGTGACAGCAAGGTAACAGCAAACACTGTCACCTAGACAGGTGACACCAAACGACTCACCTGGGATGGCCAGGTGGAAGGAGATCTTCTGGCCCCCGGCCTCGCAGCTGTACTCCCCAGCATCCGCCTTGCCCACCTGCTGCACCACCAGCCGCCTCGTGCACCCCGAGGCCTCCAAGCGCACCTTGGAGCTTGAGCTCAGCTTCTTCCCATCCTTGAACCATGTCACCTCTGTCTGAGCCTGGGCCACCTCACAGCTCAGCGTGGCACTGGCCCCTGCCTCCGCCTTCACCTCACTGTGCGCTGACTGCCCCTTGGCAAACACCACCTTGGGCTCTGGGGAAAGACAGAGTTACAGACTTCAGACCAGACCTGGTCCCTCCTCAGGGTCTGTGGCTCACTAGAGTCCAGTAATAGCCAAGATCCATGAGCAGCAGAAGCATTATATGACAATGATGTTCTGTACCACATGCAACTCAAGCTGCATATGTAAAAGGCTGGGTGCAGCCAGTTCTTGACCCAGACCCAAGCACTCCCAAACCCAATATGATGTTTTCTGGTAGGTGAGATATTGCTGCCCTTGATGCTACTGTTACAGCCTGGCCTACCTCCTGAAAACATCATCCTGACCTTTGGGAACAGGACCCTGATCCTTCCCTACCTCAGGTCCTCCCAGCCATCCTTGGCTTTCCAGCTCTCTCCCATGCACAAGGGGCCATAGACAGCAAGAGGAGGTGAGCTGGGAGGGTTAGCCACCTTGAGCCCCAATCCAGAAATTCCCATCTTTCTGGGCAACATCTGCAGGAGTACAGTGGAGCAGAGTGCCAGGTAGGGCCCCAGGAGAAAGTGGTTGCACTGTGTGTGGCCTCACTCTAAAACAATGCTGGGTCCTCAGAGACAGGGTGGAGAGTGGAGGACACACAGTGATGGACACACGGGCCCAAGCAAAGACTTGCAGAGCTCTGGGGCCCAGCAAATAGGGATGGGAAGACAGAAAGATCCCCTGCCATTCACAGGATTTGTTCTTCAATCACTGGATGCCCCTTCCCCCACTCCCATAGCAGGAAACACCAAGCAGGAAGAGCCATCAGGTCAGACTGGATGCCAAGCACAGCTCTATTCAGTACAATCCCAAACACCTCCAGGTCACTATCACAAGGCTGCACCCAAGGTCAGCTCAGCCCATTCACCTACTCTAGTTTCAAGATAGAAACAGACCTGAGAGTCACTGGACAGAGCTGGGAACAAGGATGTTGAGGTCTAAGGACAAGAAAAATACCAGGGGCTCATGGTGGCCTAAACTGCTTAGATAGGTCCTTGATTGTCACAGCCAACACTCACAGCTTCTCCCAATCCAACCCAACCCTGGAACTCACAGTTAATATCAAGATGAAAGGAGACCCTCTGCCCCCCCCACCTCACAGCTGTACTCCCCAGCATCCGCCTTGCCTACCTGCTCAAATCACCTCCACACAGGCTAACACAGTGTCTCAACACTGACCTGTGACATCCAGGTGGAAGGAGACCTTCTGGCCCCCGGCCTCGCAGCTGTACTCCCCAGCATCCGCCTTGCCCGCCTGCTGCACCACCAGCCGCCTTGCGCACCCTGAGGCTTCCACGCGCACCTTGGAGCTTGAGCTCAGCTTCTTCCCATCCTTGAACCACGTCACCTCCGTCTGAGCCTGGGCCACCTCACAGCTCAGCGTGGCATTGGCCCCTGCCTCTGCCTTCACCTCACTGTGTGCTGGCTGCTCTTTGGCAAACACCATCTTGGGCTCTGGGGACAGATAGACAGGGACATGTGTTCAGAGGATCTAGCTAAGCAAAACTCCAAAGTCTTGGATTCTAGTTAACTAAAGCCAGATCTCAGGCAACCCCAGGTCCTACCACAGGGATCCTCAGTGCCCTGTGTGCTTGGGTATGGCTCTTCCTATACTCAAGGAGGTGCGTATGATGCCCCTTCCCTGCCAAGAAGTCACCAAATCATCAGCTGTGCTTTCTAGGAAACAAAGGAAGGACACATTCCTGATTTGCTCCAACAACTGAAAAGTATTTTACTTTTGGGTACAACCAGACTTGCAACCATGAATATTACAAAGAATTCTGGTGTGGGTTTTTTGGGGGTTTTGTTTTGTTTCGTTTCGTTTTTTGGTTATTCGAGGTAGGGTCTTGATGTAGCCCAGGCTGACCTGGAATTCACTGTGTAGTCTCAGGGTGGCCTTGAACTCACAGTGATCCTCCTACCTCTGCCTCCCAAGTGCTGTGATTAAAAGTGTGTACCACCAAAGTGCGGGTTTTTCATCTTTTTGTGTGTGGGTTTTTAGATATCCGTGTGCAAAATGGTTACACTCTTGAGTCTGAAAGGTAATAGTAGTTCTCAGCTACATGGCCTTGGACTTGGCCCAGTGGTCCAGCAGGGGGAGCCTTGATCCCCTTTGAGGTCAGGGTAGGGTGAGATTCTGGAGGTGAAGGCTGCACTGATGGCTGACACCAGAGCTACAAGTCCATAACATCCTGACTCACACAGCAGAAACGGTGGTCACGGAACCCACCACCAATTCATGCCATGTTCCTCTATTCTGCAAGAAGTATAGGCTGGAAGGGCCCAGCTCCTTGCCATCCGTCTATCACAGCATTTGGATATGGCCTCTGAGACTTCACACTAAACTCAAGCTGGGTCCTCAGCGATAACATCCATACAAACACCTGCCATGTCTTTGTTCAAAAAGGCTGTGAGGCCTGCAGGGTGTGGCAGATGCCCAAGCAAGGACCACACTGGACTTGACATGCACTTGGCCACAGCAGACCCATATTGGAGGTGCCTAGGCTCAAATCACAGACACTGACCCTCACCCAGACCAGAGAGGCTCCTCCTATAGAGCTAAAAACCCAACTGCTCTGAACACCTCTGATCATGGAGATCAGGAATAGAGGGTATGCTTCCAGCAAGCACCACTTGAGGCCCAGGGAGGACACACATGCCAGGCCCTCCACCCGCCAGCTCTCACCTTGTACCAACAACTGGTAGGCAATGCGATTCCCATGACTGATACACTCATAAAGGCCAGCATCGTCCTGGGCCACATCACGCACCAGCAGTGCCCGCCTCCCAGCTGACACCTGCACCTCGTATTTGGGGCCTGATGGCAGCTCTCGACCATCCTTAAGCCATGTCACAGCCGCAGCCTGGTCTGACAGCTCTGCCAGCAGTTGTGCCTCCTCGTGCAACCGGGCAAGCACCTCCCGTGCAGCCACAGCTGGTGGCTTGTTGGTAGTCTTCTCTGGGGTCAGGGATCGGTAGACAGAAGGGGACCACAGACAGGTGGACATAAGGGGTCACAAGTAGTGAAGGAAAGGACAAAGACAAGAGATGCAGGGTGAAGAGAGAAATAAAAGGGACAGGAGAGACCCGAGAAGAAAGGAGAGGTTGAAAGCAAAGAGGCAGACAGGGAAAATGAGGTGAGACACAACAGTATGGATATAAAGAGGAGCAAAGGTTGAGGCCACAATTCAACAGGGAAGGGAGGAATTCAGTAGGAAAATCCAGGTGTGGGGAGAGGAAGACAAAAGCAAGAAATAGGAAGGCAGAGAGAAGGTGTAGGAAGACACAGGAGAAAGAGAAGAAACAGGCAGCAAGATGAGGCCCAGCCACAGGGCCCCTCATCCAAACACACACTGCCTAGCCATGCCAGCCAGCCTGGGATGAGCTGCCTCCAACACCCTGCTGCCCTACCCCCTTCATCCCACTGCCTCAGGCCCTCTCCCAGGACCCACATCCTGCTCCCATCTCCAGAGAAAACAGAGTTCAGCATCTCACGCCTACCTCGAACCTCCATCCGGATACTGCTTTCGATACCATCAGCCACAAACTTCAGCTGTGCCCCATGCAAGCTGGCAGGTATTTCTCGGATAGTGAGTGTGTGCCGGGTGCGGTCACAATGGATCACATACACACTGCTGGCCTTCAGGGCCTCTCCATCCAGGAACCACTGGCCTGAAGAGGCCACTGTGAGATCCACGGAGAAGGTGACCTCGCCACCCTCTATGGCCTCCACTGCCTTCAGAGGAGTCTTCACAGCCAGCTGGGGGACTGCAGAATAGTCAGCATTAGAAGGAGTGGGGCCAGGTGAAGACACAGCTCTATTTCCCCTTCCTCTTCCTACAGAGGTTGGGTCCAAATGCCCCTGTCCCTGCCTGGGAGGGATAACTGAGGCATGATCCCCTGGGGCTGCTGCAGAGAGGCAGGTTCAGTGGGATTAGAGTCCTATCTTGGGGTCTCTTCTCCTTCTGTGTCAGATGGCTCTGATACCCCCATCAAGAGTCCCTGTGAGATCACTCATGGCCCCACTGAGATTGGGGCCACACTTCTGGGCCTAATGATTCAGGGCTAGTGGTAAGTCCCCTGTGCCATTACCCAGATGGTCCCACTCACCCAAGTGGATGGTCCCTGGGAATTCAAGGTAAGGACCCTGACCAAAGCGGTTGATGGCTGACACCCGAAACTGGAAGTCTCCCTCCTCAGCCACACCAGTGACAGTAAACTCCTGCATGGCCACCCACTCAGCCTCATGGCACCGGCTCCAGGCATAAGCACCAAGCCGCCTCTTCTCCACCACATAACCATCAATGGTAACAGGGCGGTCTCCATGGGGTGGTGAGGACCAGCTGAGGGTCACAGAACTCTCGGTCTTGGCCTTTACCACAGGGTCAGCAGGGGGGTTCAAGGGTGGCCTCCTGGGGGCTGGGTAGAAGATGGGCCAAAGTCACCAACTGGTAGTAGCTCCCTTCCCCAGCTCTAGGTCACTCCAAAAGGGAAGCACAAAGCCTTCAGCCCTCCCTGGTCTCTGCACTAGCAGACCAGACCACCAGCCATTCTCCCCAGACCTGCTGCCACTCAGCTACAGTGGACAGCCCTCCTCTCCCCCGCCCCCATCCAGTAGGAGCATCTGGGGATAGAGGACCCATGGTGTGGTCTCTACCTCTCACACCCCTCCCTGCAGCATTGAGGGAGGTCACAGGTACTGCTGACTGTAGCCTGTGGACTGCAGGAGGGAGAGCCTGGAAAAATAATACCACCCGAAGAGGTCCTTACCTGACACACAGAACTGAGTGGTTGTTCGGCAGCCACCTGCCACAAAGGCCACCTCACCCACATCCTCCAAGGTGCACTGGAAGATGGTCAGTGTGTGGCATGTGCCTTCTGCAGTGATGGCTACCCGGCCCCCAGCCACCATCTCCTCCTGGTTACGAAGCCAATGAACAGGACCCTCAGGGGCAGCCAGCTCCACCCAAAAGATGGCTGTGTCCCCAGCCCGCACGGCTGTCTTCCGAGGCAGCTTTCTGGTCAAGTTCCCTGGTGTGGGAAGATTCCAGAGCTGGTAAGACGGGCCCTTTTGCATACCCCAGACTCCTGTATACCCCCTACTATTTCTTGCCCTATGGCCTTGATCCCATTCACCTGTCCATCCAGGAACATCCTTCCACCTGCCTCACTCCTGCAGGGCCCTTACACACACACACACACACACACACACACACACACACACACACACACACTGCCCTCCATCCTCAAGGCTTCAGTCCCTGATACCCAGGCCCTACTGAACCCTCACCTCTTGCCTACACTGGCCTCCTCTGAGTATGTGGTCCTGTCCCTCTGCTTATCCCCCTCCCATCCATTCCCAGCACCTTCTTGCCAGCCCCAAGGACCCACACCATTCTACTGTACCCCACCCCCAATGTGCTTCTCATCCCGGCCCCTCTGCCCACCCTCGCCCCCCTGCCGAGCTCCATCCCAAACCCTTCCTGCCCCACACCCTGATGCCCTGTCCTTGGCCTGTCAGGTGA
>PVHP010026549.1:0-24596 GCA_004024765.1 Zapus hudsonius | reverse complement strand
GCCCACCATGGCTCCTACAGTCTTTCTATACCCCCTTCCACTCAGTTCCCTGAGTCATGATGTGTGAGTTTTAAGTCTGCTTTATTATTGATTTCTTAAGTGTCTCTGGACTTCTGCTTTGGATTGTGTTGGATATCATTGGTGTCTGTCTCCATTGACCTTTCCTGGGTTATCTGGCTTGCTGTGGTGATAAGTCTCCTGTTTATCTCAACACTTTCTCATAGGTGCCATTTGGGCCCTATATGATAGGCTAGGGGTGGTTCATCTCCTTCCAGGATGTCAACCATCATCCCATGTCTTGATGGTGGAGTTGGGTTGTCCATGGCTCTCATTGTCTTCTGAAAAATACAAACAGAATCTCCATCGGAGAGTGAGATCAATATAGGTTAAATGAGACATTGCTAATTTGTTAAGATTCTAATGGGTGCAGCCTCTCTATAGATCTCTGGTAGTGGGAATGTCCCCTTGAAGCCCAGGTTCTTGGTCCCCATAAGATTTTAACATGGGTCCCAGTTCCATTTAAGGGTTCCTTGTCACTGAGCGGATCTCTTACCCACTCAGTAAGCCATTAATTACCCTCCTTGGTTTAGTGCCACTATTGCACAGATGAGCGTTTCTTGACTTGCTGGTCTCTTCTATATAGCCGTGTGTTCAGCATTCTTGTGACATCAGTCTGTATTATATATCAGTGGTCCCTGCTTTCTCCAAATATCATTTTCCCCTGACAGCTCATGTAACACCTTCCAGCACTACACATGCTACCATCTGGGAGCTGGTTACCATTCTGGATCAAGCAGGGTCTCTCTGTGTTTTGTGATAACACTCTGTGCTTTCTTCAGCAATAGGGTCTTACCTGTGGCCTGGGGCAGGTATTTAAGATCTTTGACAAATGTCTGTCTTGTTTTAGGGACCTGGTGGGTCTCTTTGATTAATAGCTCAGTGTGGGAAGGAACCAAAGTCTGGAAAAGAGAGTTGCAGGCCTGAGAAATTTTTCTTGGGGTTAGGCTTCCTCCCATTCCATTCATGGCCCCTCTTACCAAGCAATGCCCACAGCTTCCTCTGGAGCTTACTGTAAGAAAATAAGGATTTTATGGTATCGATTCATTATTGGTTTAGTTTATTGTATAATTCCCCCTCCCATTCTCCCCCTCTCATTCTTTCCATCCCCTTTGACAGTCTCTCAATTCACCTGTCAGGTTTGCTTAGAGTTTTAAGCTTAACCTGGTTACAAACCACACATGAGGGAGAATATGCTGTATTTGTCTCTCTGTTCTTGTGTGAGTTCACTAAATATGATCTACTCCAAGTCTGTCCACTTTTCTTTAAATTTTATTATGTCATTTTTCCTTGCAGTTGAGTAGAATTCCATAGTGTATATGTACTACAACTTTTATATCCATTTGTCCAGTGATGGGCATTTGGGTTGATTCTACTTCTTAGCTATCGTGAATTGAGCTGCTATAAACATGGTTGAGCAAATGTCTCTGTGCTGAGGTGAGGAATCTCAAGCATAGATGCCCAATAGTGGGATAGCTGGGTCCCTGTGTAGCTCTATATCCATCCTATTCAGGAGCCTCCATTCTGCTTTCCATAGTGGTTGTACAAGTTTGCAGTCCCACCAGCAGTGAATGAGGGTTCCTTTTTCCCCACTTCCTCACCAGCATTTGTTGTTGTTGGATTTTTTAATGATTGCCATTCTGACTGGAGTAAGGTGGAATCTTATTGTAGTTTTGATTTGCATTTCCCTGATGATTAAGGATGATGAACACTTTCTTAAATGAGAATTGCCCATTTGTGTTTCCTCCTCTGAATTCTCCGTTGAGATCAATGCCCCATTTCATGAAAGGGCTCTTTAATTTTTTATTATTTATTTTTTGAATTTTTTCTAAGTTAGCCTTGTTTATTAAATCTGCACTTCCACTGGAATTACTATTTAATTCCTAAGATTTACTGGTGACTCTGTGTCCTATTAACCTGTTATTCTAAGACAATAATGTACAATTTTATTACGACTGTATTAGTCAGGGTTCTCTTGAGGAACAGAACCAATAGAATGAATTAGTATTAAAAGGAAAATTTATTTTATTAGCTTACCGCAGTCCAACAATAGCTATCTGAAAGTCAAGGAACCCCAGTAGCTGCTCAGTCCACATGAAGTACAGCACTGAAGGCCTGACAGCTTTCTGAAGAACCACTGGTCTTCAGTCCACACTGGAAGAGTGAGAAAACTTGGTTCCAATGCCTAGGAAGGATAGCCAAGCAGGAGAGCTACATTGGAAACATACTGACCCAATTGCCAATACAAACAGCCAATCCCCCAAACTTGGAAGGTATATCAAGTAACACAGGCAGGATAAAGGGCTTCCTTACATAAATCCACCTCCATGAGGGCTGCCCACTCTGGGGGAAGAACCTTCTCCTTTAGTCTATCTTTCATGGAAGCAACCTCAGAGACCCACACAAGAGGATTGTCTGTCGATTCCTATTCAGATTGATGTGAGAATTTTGGGGTTCAGCGTATCCCCCAGATTTATAAACCCTAACTTTTGGGTTCTTTCCTAATCTTTAATGAAGAATAATAAAGATGGAACCAAGAAGGAGAAATTATGAATTATTGAGTTTATTTGAGGAGAAATCACAATGTGTAGGGTTTATTTTAAAAGAATTAATTAATCTGAGGCAGGGTATGTTGTCTCTTTGTATGCTTTGTAATTTTTGTTGAAGGTACACCGACTAAGATGTGTGTGGGGGAAGACAAGTGTCTGTAGTAATATGACAGATGTCAGATATATGCCACTGAGCTGTGGATTTCACCAGTGCTTCTCAGAGTTTTATTATCTTGTTACAGGACAGAATGGATAGGACCATCGGGACTAGTTAAGCTGTGGGGTCCAGGGGCCTTTTAAACTTTTACACAATGATCTTCCACATTTTCTTATTTATTTGCTTATTTATTTGTTTGTTTGTTTGTTTCATAGAGAGGCAGACATAGAGATAGTGGGTATGTCAGGGCCTTTAGCCACTGTAAATGAACTCCAGATGCATGGGCCACCTTGTGGATCTAGCTTAACATGGGTATTGGGGAATTCAAAACTGGGTCCTTAGGCTTTGCAGGTAAGCACCTTAACCACTGAGCCATCTCTCCAGCCCCATATTTGAGTTTCTTGAAATTAATTTGATTAGTACTATGGTAAGCAGGTATGATTGTAGTGAAATTTATAAGTGGTGATAAAAGATTTCTAAACGTGAATGAATTCTTGTAGCTTTGAATTACTATCTTTTAAAATACGGAGTCATATGGTTAAAATATAAGTGCTGTTTACACATAATATAGACAAATGGGAGGAACAGACTGAAGACTATCCAGTAATATTGGAAATTTCTTTCAGTAACTATTTTTATTTTTTCAATTTTTCCCTTTATTATCCATAATTAGATACATCGAATAAGCAAATAATGAGTTGGTATCCCCAGTTCCCCAGTTTCCCTGTTCCCTGTCCCCACTCAGCTGGATATCCTTCTCTGTGGGCAGTCTGGATCAGTCCATGGGGTAAGGAGTTATGGATAGCCTAGGAGTCAACCTGGTTCCACCCCCCTTTGTATATTGTTACTGAGGAGGGCTATGTCTCTGGATATTCTCCCCCACCATGGCTCTTACAATCTTTCCGCCCCCTCTTCCGCTCAGTAACTATTATATTTCTAATTCAGTCTGTGCTCTTCATGAACATTCCTGGGACATTTGATCACCTCTTCATAGAAAAAAAAATCTGTGTCTGACTGAGATATATTGTAAAATAAATTCCAAGTTTATAAGATGTTTAAATGCTCTTTTTCTGAACATATATGTTCATACATGCTATGTTTGGTGTTTGTTGAGAAGCTCTAAGCATATGACCAAAGAAGAATCTCAAAGAGGAAAATTCCATGGTTCCCTCTGCAACATAAAACTATAAAAATATATAGTGGCAAAGGACAAATGACAGGTTTGAGGTGAGCATCTGATAAAGCCAGCAACCTCAGTGGCATAAAGAGCTCATAGGAATCCAGGTAGCCCTGTGGAGCAGAACGCTCAGGATTGCCTGTTTGCTTGTTTTTGCTTAGACACTGTCTTTTCCAAAGAAAGTTTCAAGTGGGCTTTGCACTGTTACTCCCTGGAGCTGTCTGTGGTAGAGAACCCTTAAGGGACTGGTTCCACTGTCCCAGTGCAAATTGTGAGAATTCTGGCTTGTACTCATTCCTAACAATTGCAGCCACTTTGACCCTGCCTTGTCCTCCTGGCCCCAGCTTTGACTGCCTCCCTGCCCTTTTCTTCCCCACAACACACACTGTTACCTCTGTGTGTTCCTTCTCTCTGGGAATGTGACTAAACACAGTGAGCAGTAGCCACGCTACAGCCTGGATGTTAATGCTGTATTGAAATTTCCTCCGGCCAGTAACGTAGTCCATGATGTTTGGACCCAGCCTTTTAAGTCATGGGCAAAATGTAACCAGACACTTTGTCACAATGTGACATGAATGGCCTGTGACCCCATTCCCAATAGAGTCCTGTTCTCAGAAATCGTTTGCATTTCCCAGTATTCTGGTCTTTTGATCTCCCACCAGAAGAGCTATGTCAAACATGTGTTTATTACACAATATATTGTATGTTTCTCTGGAACTGAAAATGGATCTTCTCAAGACAAAAGATTCCCGACAGACTCTGTTCTAGCATTAGGTCATCGCCCCTAGGTGGGTAGAGAGCTGAATGGTGAAAGATTATTAATGCCATTAGAGTGTGTGCAATAATGGGGAGAGTCCAGGGTGCCACATTTTGAATTGGCAGTCTTTTGCCTGCACCCCTGTTACTGTAAATACTGCAGATTCCTGTCTCTTTCCCACATGTAATGTTCATCCAGTAAGTATTGAGAATGAGAGAGAGCAGGAGAGAGATTCAACCAACAGGAAGACAGGACAGTGGGCAGAGAGCAATGGTGTTTATGTGGTGAAAGCTGCAGAGATGTGTGGGAGTCTTCACTCTTCACTTCCCCACACCAGCTTGGACTCACTGGCCCAGGAATTAAACCCTGGGGGAGCTAGTGGCATGCTGTACTCTTCAAACTCACTCATGTTCTAGAACCATGGCTGAGGATCCTGGAAGTCCTGTGCTGAATGCTGGTCATATGCCACTATTTATTAGTTTGTGTTTTGACTTGCAACTAGAGAGAGAAAGGGAGATGGTGTATTGTGTGTATGGGTGCTCCAGGGTCTCTTGCCATGACAGATGCACCAGTGTGTGCGTCTGGCTTTACATGGGTACGAGGGAATGGAACCCCATGGCCAGCAAGCTTTGCAAGCCAGCACCTTAAACTGCTAAGCCATTTCACCAGCCCATATGCCACATAATTTTGAAAATGCAATGTAGCAATGTTTAATGTCCCCCTTTCCTATCTGTGGGCTCCTGCATTAGCCATTCTTGGGTCATGCTTTACCTTATACATTTCCTCTTGCACAGGACCAGCTCTCCGCTGACATGTACAGTTTTGTGGCCAAAGAAATTGACTATGCAAACTACTTTCAGACGGTAAGTGGCTATAAAGGGGAGATCATTGAAAGTCTGTGAGTTTCATGGTGTGGATGGGAAGGGTAGGTGGACCTCTGGGCTGTATGGACACATCACGGGAAAGGCTGGTGTATGATTTCTTTATGGTTCTACCTGTGGATGAATTCTGCCTTCCATATTCCTTGTGTGTATTTCATCTGAGACAGATTCTTGGAAAAGAATGGCTTTGCTCCCTTCCTGGAAGACATTGGCAGGAAACATCTGGAACCATTTTCACAGCTGGGAGGGAGGTAGAGCTCGCATCCAGTACATAGAGCCCAGGAAGGGCACTGATCCTCTCCAGGATGTCTGCCTACAGCAGAGTTGTCTGTCCAGAGCAAAATGCCAGGAAGACTCCTGTGGAGAAACCTGCCCCTAGCAGCACAGAGAATCATCTCACCCCAAGGGCATATTTGTGTTTATTATAGTTTTTTGCCAAGTTCAATGGCAAGTAGGTAAATACTGATTGATATAGCTCACATCTACGGCCATACAACCCTGAATGTGCCCATGTTGTCTGAAACAGCCTATTGGTCTGCCTCTGCTCAGTGGAGCAGATTTAGAGTCCAGAAGTAGGATCTGAGTCATCGAAACTTAAATAGTCATGTTCAGATCATTAGATGAGAACTCTCCCTCCAATTGACTGATGGATTTGCAAGAGAGAGAGATGGGGGAGCACCAGGGCCTCTTGCCACAGCAAACAGATGCCAAACACATTCACCATTTTGTGCACCTGGCTTTATGTGGATACTGGAGAATCGATCCCAGGCTGGCAGGCTTTGCAAGCAAGTGTATTTAACTATTGAGTAATCTCCCCAGCCCAGGACAAGCTCTTTACAAATAAAACAAATAAAACAAAACAGAAAGGTATAAATAAGTGCTCAGGTGAGTTCTATAGAACAGATGTGAGCAGTTAGCAGTTCCCAAATTCCATCAGCAGTGCAGACATTCTGTCTGTCCACCTGCCAAACAGCTTCTGGATATACTTCCAGTGTTTTAAAATAATATGTACACTTTACATATGTATATTTAAAATAATAGTACATTTTCAAATATGCGTCACTGGTTTTACCTGTGAAGGTGATGCTTACAGTTTCTAAAACCAGCGAGATCATTGGCATTCCAAGCTAACGACTTAATGTCCTTTGTGTACTGTTTATTCAGTGTTCAGATTCCTTACCAGTTTTATGTTACAGTTATCAGAGTTTACTCTCCACACCAGCCAAGCTTTCATACAGCAGTTCCCCCCCATACGTGCTCAATTTGGGGTGAAGGGAAATCAGAAAGGATTGCAGTCACTCTTGCTCACGAGTTTTCCTTGGGCTGGGCAGCACAGTGGCCTGTTTTACCAATGGCTCAGAGCAACGACACCTTGAACAAGTTCGCTCTTTGGGCTGCATCACGGCCATGCACACTTGAAGAGGATAATGAGTCCATCTGTGTCCCATCGCTTATATGTTCAGCTAACTTGCAGAAATCAGGACACGTGCAGATTACTTTAACCTGTGTCTATATGGGCAGACAAATTTCTGCTTGTGTTTTCCATCCATACTCACCTGTTGCTGCCCCTCTAACTGGCGCCTCTTATTTTGAGGATGGGTGCCAGGTGAGCTGTGCTGGCATCTAAAGCAAACTCCCTAGGACAGACTCCAGCTCAGGGCAGGCTGCTCACTTCTTTCTTGGTTCTCATGCCTCTCAAATTTCCCCTTAGAATTATTCCTTGGCCACACTGGCTAAAGCATGCCACTTGTAGGAGGGCATGAGGGATTCCACCTGCTTCCCCATCACTGAGTGCCTTCAGCAAAATGAACTTCATGGTCCCTCCCTTCAGCAAATGGTAATGCCTGCCCTCTGTTTCCTTAGCTAATAGAAGTCCAAGCTGAGTACCACAGGAAGTCCTTGACTCTACTGCAGGCTGTGTTGCCTCAAATCAAAGCACAGCAAGGTGAGTACAAACCTTCCTTGGAGAAGGGAGAAGGGAGGGCTCCCAGAGGAGACCATCCTCCCTGCCTGCATTCACTCCTATGGTCATTTTTAGACCAGCCACTAGAAGTCTGTGCAAGCACGCCGAGATCCCTGCACATAGTGGTGCCAGGGCAGCGGATGCCATCCACCCTCTCCAGTCCTCTCTGTCATTCCCTCCCCAGCCACAAGAACAGAGGCAAGCTCAGCCTCCATTTTGGTGGTATTCTGAGGAGAATCTGGACAAGAGGAAAGGTATTCTGGCTCGGCTGATGGGGGAGAGCTTCTGACTCTTTTGTCCTCTTCCCCGCAGAGGCCTGGGTGGAGAAGCCTTCCTTCGGGAAGCCCTTGGAGGAGCACCTCACCATCAGCGGCCGGGAGATCGCCTTCCCCATCGAGGCCTGTGTGACGATGCTGCTGGAGTGCGGGATGCAGGAGGAGGTAGGTGAGGCTGTTCCGGAGGCAGAGCCTATGGGGTGTGTCTCCTATAGCAGCCCAACCTTGGGCCCTCGATTCCAGACATGAGGAGATATGAAATATGGCTCTGACCTTCTAGAAATGCCTTCCTGTTCACAGGGAGAGCTGAGGACTGTGGGACGCTGACATCATCTGGCTGTATTGTAGCCATTGCTTCATTGGTGATTCTGGCATTCTGCTGCTGCTGCTATTACTGTTGATCTTAACTTCTCTTCTTTCCTCGTCATCCTCCTCCTCTTTCTTTTGCTTAATAAGTTTCCCAGTTTCAAAATAGACCTCTGAACCTTTTATGTCACCATTCGATTGTGTCAATAGTTGATTGATAGTTGCATTAGAGAGTACATTTTTAAGTCACCTATTTAAAAAGTCTATGAGAGATGGGTGGGGGCTGAGTTAATTGTCAGGATATAGGTCTGTGTTTGGTTTCATCCATAAACTTTATTCCATCCTCTACTGCTCTGATCAGCCAGTCTATTGCTTTAGGGCAGGCTGTGTATTTATTAATAAGTTAATACAAGAACAGGATGGAAGGCTTATAAAGTTATTAGAGGAGATGGGTCTAGCATCTATCCAGTATGCATCATTTATTCAGGACAGGCTGTATTCTTTAAATAAGTGCAAAGTCAGGTAGGGCAAACTCGAGGCCAAAGGTGTTCACATCTGTGTGGGCTGTGTGTACCTCTGTTACAAGTGGGGTTTGGATGCTGGATATTCAAAAAGAGCAAAGGGGGAAAGATAAATATATTTGATTTATTGTGTTTCATTTTGGGTTTTTTTTTCCCTTTCTGTGTATGGTTAAGATTTTTGTTATAGTTTTTCCAATTGTTATCAATGAAAAAATAAGTCTCTTTGATCTTTAAGAAATAGTTTTATGGAGGTGGTCAACTGGGTTTTTCCCTGCCTATTTTTATTTTTATTTTTTGTTTATTTGGGGGATTTTTTCCTGTTTTTTATGTTTGTTTGTTTGTTTGTTTGTTTGGAACTCTCATTCTTTAGTCCAGACTGGCCTGGAACTTTCTATGTAGTCCAGGTATTTTTTTTTCACTTATGGAAAAACTTACATAAAGATAAAACAATTGATCTTGTACCCCTAGCAATCTTGGTTCATCTCTACTTCTGTTTTCCACCCCGTAATCTGTACCTTGAGTGTTTTGAAGCAAATGTGGCCATAGTTCTTATATGTAACAAGTAATAGTAATTGATTAGCACCATCAAATATCTAGTCAGCATAAATTGTTAATGTGCAGTAGACCTCTAAGTCTTCTATCTGTTCTCTGCCTCTAGACAAATTTGGCTTTTCCCTCACCTTTTCCTTGGGTTCCCCCACCCTAGAAAAGCATATTTTATTTCAAAATGACATCTTGATCTTTTCCTTGCTGCCTGATTTCCCCTTTTATGCTGCCGTGTTCCTTATCTTAACATTCCTTTTCTTAACTGGAGTAAAATTATATATATGTGTGTGTGTGTGTGTGTGTGTGTGTGTGTGTGTGTGTGTGTGTGTGTGTGTATACAAAAACCAATATGCTCAGTATCATAAGTTATTAGAGAAAACCATTGATACCAGGATGACATTCCCTTTTATGTATTATATATTCTTCCCCCCCCCCAATGGCTCTTACATTCTTTTCGCCACCTCTTCATCAAATTTCCCTGAGTCATGGTGGGTGAGTTTAAATTTTGAATACTTACTAGGTTTTTAAGAGTCTCTGAATTTGTGTTTTGGACAATTTTGGGCACCCTTGGTGCCTATCTCCATGATCCTTCCTTAGGATGTCTGCCTTGCTGTGGGAATAGCTCGTTTGCTCATCATCCCACTTCCTTAAAGGTTGTGTTAGGGCTCTAAATGATGAGTTTGAGGTGGTTCATCTGCTTGGGTGCCCCATCAACTCAGGTCCATTTGATGGAGTTTGGTTGTCCACAGTTCTTGTTGATTTCTGAAAGATACAAACAGAGTCTCCAGTGGAGAGTCAGATAGTTATAGGTCAATTGAGACAAATATTGCTAGTTTGATGAACATTTGGAGGGTGTAGCCTTTCTGAAGACCTATGGTTAGTAAGGACTTCCCATGAAGATCAGGCTCTTGGTCCCTGTTCAAGGTTGCCTTGGGTCCCTGTACCAGTCAAGGGTTCCCTGTCACTGAGCAGATCTCATAGCCAATTAGCCAGCTATTGATTTCCCACCTAGGTTGAGCGTCACTATTGCACAGATGGGCACTTCTTGTCTTGCTTGTCTGTGCCATACAGCAGTGTGTTCTGCATTCTCAGGACATTGGTCTGTGTAGCTTGAGGATGTCCCCTGCTTTCTTGGAACATCATTGGTCTGGTTCCCCTGGCAACTCATGCAACACCTCCCGGCATTACACAGGCTAGCCTTCTGGGAGCTGGTTTTGTTTCCAGATTCATCAGGGTCTCTCAGTGTTGTGTGATATCAGTCTGTGGAATCTTCAGCAATAGGGTCTTATCTTTTGCCTGAGGTGGGTATTCAAGAGCTGTGACAAAACTTTGTCTTATTTTAGGGACCATGTAGGTCATTGTGGGCAGTAACTACTTACTGGATTGGGGAGCCAAAGTTCAGTCACTTGTACTATAGGTAGGCTTCCATTCCCCCTTTGGGGCCCTGAGTACCATGCAATGCCCCCAGCTACCTTAGGAACTTGTACAGAAGAAGGGATTCTATGGTGTCAGATTCTTGTTAGTTTAGATTAGTGTATATCTCTCCCCTCTGTTGCTTCCCTCCAAGGCCCCATTTCCTTCTGTCCCCTTTTTCTCCATTAGCCATGTTTACTCACTGTTCAAGCTTAACCTGATTAGGGGCCACATATAAGGGAGAATATGTGGCGTTTGTCTCTCTGTTCTTGTGTGAATTCACTGAGTATGATCTATTCCAAGTTCATCTATTTTTCTTTGAATTTCGTTATATCATTTTTCCTCACTGCTGAGTAGAATTCCATGGTGTATATGTACCACATTTTTGATATCCATTCATCTAGCAATGGGCCTTTAGGTTGGTTTCAATTCCTAGCTATGATGAATTAAACTATAAACATGGTTTGCAGATGTCTCTGTGCTGAAACGAGGAGTCTTGAGGATCTATGCCCAGTAAAGGGATAGCTGGGTCAACTGGTAGTTCTATTTCCATCCTATTCAGGAGTCTCCACACTGCTTTCCATAGTGGTTGTACAAGTTTGCATTCCCACCAGCAGTGAAGGAGGGTTCCTTTGTCCCCTCAACCTCACCAACATCAATTGTTGGTAGATTTTTTTAATGATTGCCATTCTGACTGGTGTGAGGTGGAATCTCATTGTTATTTTGAATTGCATTTCCCAGATGATTAATGATGTTGAACATTTTCTTAAGTGAAAGTTGGCCATTTGTATTTCCTCCTCTGAGAATTCCCTGTTGTGCTCAGAGGCCCATTTTATGAGAGGAATGTTTGATATTTTATTACTTAATTTATTGAGCTCTTTGTAGGTTCTAGATATTAGACCTCTATCTGTGTTGTAGCTGGAAAAGATTAACTCCCAATCTGATGGCGGTCTATTGGCTTTGAGTATGGTATGTTTGTCTGTACAGAAGCTTTTTAGCTTGATGAGATCCCATTGGTTAAGTGATTGTTGTACTTCCTGGTTTACTGGCGGTTTGTTCAGGAACTTTTTCCCTATTACTATCTCGTAGAGAGTTTCAGGTCTTATGTTGAGATCTTTGATCCATTTGGAGTTGATTTTGGTGCATGGTGAGAGGAGAGGGTCTATTTTCATTTTCTTACAAGTGTTTATCCAATTTGTTCAGCACCATTTGTTGAAGATGCTGTCTTTACTCCAGATGACATTGTTGGCATGTTTGTCCAATATTAAGTAGTAATAGTTGTTAGAGCTTAGGGCAGGATCTTCAATTCTGCTCCATTAGTCTGTCTGTTCCTATGCCAGTGTCATGCTGTTTTTGTTACTATGGCTTTGTAATATATCTTTAGATTGGTTATAGTGCTACCTCCTGATGAGCTTCTTTTACTAATGATAGCTTTGGATAGGTGAGACCTTTTGCCATTCCAAATAAATTTGGAGATTATTTTTTCTGTGTCTACAAAGAATGTTGCTGGTATTCTTATTGGCATGGCATTGAATCTTTATATTGCTTTTAGGAGTATTGCCATTGTCACAATATTCTACCTATCTAGGAGCATGGAAGATCTTTCCATCTTTTTGTGTCATCCTCAATTTCCTTCTTCAGTGTTTTTATATTTTCATTATAGAAGTCTTTTACCTCCTTTGTTAGTGTTACTTCAAGATATTTGATTTTTTTGATGCTATTGAAAATAGAACTGTTTCACTGATTGCTTTTTCTGTGTGCACATCATTGACATACAGAAAGGCTACTAATTTTTGTGTGTTAATTTTGTATCCTGCCACTTTGTTGAAGAAGTTAATCACATTCAGTAGTTTAGTGACACTGACCTTTGGGTCTGTTATATATAAGATCATGTCATCTGCAAAAAGGGATAGTTTCACTTCTTCCTTTCCATTTTGTATCTCTTTTATGTCTTTCTCCTGTCTTATTGCTTGGGCTAGGACTTCAAGAACTATTTGAAGAGCAGTGGTGAAAGTGGACACCCTTGTCTTGTTCCTGAAGTTAATAGGAACTCAGTGAGTCTTTCCCATTGAGTATGATTTGTGCTTTAGGAGTTTTGTATATGGCCTTAATTGTGTTGAAGTATAAGCCCTCTATTCCAAGTTTCTCAAGTGTTTTGATCATTAAGTGGTGTTGAATTTAGTCAAAGACTTTCTCTGCATCGACAGAAAGTACTATGTGGTTTTTGTGGTTGTTTATTAATGTGGTGTGTGTGATTAACTTCCTTATGTTGAACCAACCCTGCATTCCTGGGATGAAGCCTACCTGGTCAAGGTGGATAATATTTTGATGTGTTGTTGGATTCAGTTTGCAAGGATTTTATTCAGTATTTTTGCATCTATGTTCATCACGGATATAGGTCTGAAGTTTTCCTTTCTATTCTTATCTTCATCAGGTTTTGGTATTAGAGTGATGCAAGCTTCATAGAAGGAGTTTGGAAGTATTCCCTGTTCTCTAATTGCATTAAAAAGCTTCAGAAAGAGTAGTTTCAGTTCTGTGATGAATGTTTGGTATAATTCATCTAAGAATCCATCAGGACCTGGACTTTTCTTTCTGGGGAGGTTTTTAATTACATTTTCAATTTCAGTGGATGTGACGTAACCTCCACTGAGAAGGGAGTCAGCCTGCTTTGCAGCCCCAAAGCTCCAGAAACATTTTGTCCTAACGGAACTTAGAAGTGTGAGCTGCTATAGAACACTAGAGGAGTGAGGAGCATCTGCCAGTTTCTTCCTCAGCCTGGAGGTGCAGCAGAATCCCAGAGGGCTTCACATCCCGCTTCCCTGGGCCTGGTTCCTTTCCAGGCCTGACCTGCATTTAATTTTCACACTCCTCTGTCCTTCCCATCCCTTTTTCTTCTTTGCCTTAGAAGATGCAGACACTCCTTTGGATGAAGTGTGGTAGTGATTACAAAATAATACCAGGAATGGAACCCGGAGGCTGCCTCACATGCCACACATCCTGTGCCCTTCCTCTCAGGACATAGACTTCATTTGGATGTTTATTTCCAGTGTACACACACACTTTTGCCTATACAACTTATTAAAACTCCACATCTGACCATATGTCAGATTAATTCTCCCCCAATATTTGTTTAAAATGTATAAAAACACTATGTGTGAGAGTCCAGGGTCCAGGCATCCACACACTGATTGATAGTGCTGTGAGCCACTGGCACCCACACTGAGGTCACTCAGTGACCTTGTATAGGGGGGAGTTCACACAGTGGTCACTCAGTACCTGATCTCAGCTACTTGTGTCTCAAGGAGGCAAAAGCAGGAAGCACCATTGGATGAGACACACGGTGGAGGTTTTGGAGGGTGGAGCGAGTGGGACTATGTTTCGCTCTCGTTCTTTGTGTTGCCAGCTGCCCACTAACCCCTTGTTATGTTGGTAGGGCCTCTTCCGGGTAGCTCCCTCGGCCTCTAAGCTGAAGAAGCTGAAAGCCGCACTGGATTGCTGTGTGGTGGATGTACAGGAGTACTCAGCAGACCCCCACGCCATTGCAGGTGGGTACCTACTGCCTCTGAGCAAGGCCTCATGGGAAGGGCTGAGCATGGACAGGGTGTGACTCCTTGTTGGGGACACCTGGGCCAGTGGCTTCAAGTGTGTCTGCTCAGGGCCCAGTTCCAGGCCTGATTGTTCTGATCCCTGATGGAAGGCCTCACGGCCCCATTGAATAAGGGCGGGTAATGTGATTTCAAGTCCATTCCCACTTCTGAGCCCCCCCCATCTTGTCATATTGGTCATAGAGCCTTGCAGGTGATGCAGGTGAGCCATGTCCCTGCTGTGTCATAGCAGTTCACCATTAGTACTATGTTTATGCCTAGGAGCTTTGAAGTCTTACCTCCGAGAGTTGCCGGAACCTCTCATGACCTTTGAGCTCTATGATGAATGGATCCAAGCTTCCAAGTGAGTATCTTATCTTGGAGCATATTATGGATTGGAATTTACTGGGAAATTCTTTTGTCGTCTGGTGTCTGTACATGTTCAGCATAGACACAGCCACCGTAAATCTCACTATTTAGAACAACATCCACAGTTGGTTGAATCGCTGATGCAGAACCTTCTGATAAAGGCTGACTGTATTCAATAAGGAAAGCAAAATAAGGAAGCATTTATACCAGGATAAAACTACTTTTCTTGCTTTCTCTCATGAAGAACTATTGGTACATGTTCCCAAAGAAGCATATGTAAGAATATTGGTTGCAACATTACTTGGGAGTAATAGAAGCCTAAGGAGTTCCTTGGTTAAGGGAGTAAGGGCACTATGGCATGTTCCAAATTAAAAAAAATTTGAAATTTGGCATCAGGGCTGGTTAACTCAGCCCTCATTCAGGATGCATGAATGACCCCAATTTTGGTCTCTAGGTTGGCTTTGCCTACTTTTGCCTTTTCATGGGCAGGAACTCTACACTCTCTCTTCTTTTCTTCTCATAATTTAATAAAATATCTCTAAACTTTAAAAAAATATGAGCCGGGTATAATGGCACAGAAAAGTAGGTGGATTTCCATGAGTTCAAGCCCTGCCTGGGCTATGGAGTGATTTCCAGGTCAGCCTGGGCTAGAGTGAGACTTTGCCTCAAAAGCAAAACAAAACAAAAAAGGTTCATTGGACAGTGATTTCTTCTGAGGGAAAAAACAGGACAAGGGTAGTTTTAGAGCATTTACCCTTATCTCTAATAGGGATATTTTTGCAACAACTAATTGATAACATAAAAGCGTGACATGTGGACAGTGGATAAAAGGAGAATGCACAGGATCTGAGGTGGGCACAGCCCATGGACAGTCACAAGTTATGGCTCCTCTGTGCAGTTTACCTGCCTTGACTTGTGCATGTGATGGCAAGGCATTACATGTCCTCTCTGTCTATAGGTAAAGCTGTCTTTTAAAAATACAAATGACCTCGTAGAGTGGGGATATCAATAACCTGGAGACAGGAGAGTAACTCCAGAGCCAGGATGGAGGAAAGGGAATAGAGATCATCCAGATACAAGAGAGGGTGGAGGGAGGGGACTGTTTTCTGAGATCAGGGCTGAAGCAAAGGTGTCCATGGTTCTAGTAATCTCTACTCATGGACTCTGTCCTTCAAGGCAGCCAGTTTAGCCTGTCAAAAAGGACCCTGGGGCTGGAGAGATGGCTCAGCAGTTAAGGTACTTGCCTTCAAAGCCTAACAACCCAGGTTTGATTCCCCAGCACCCATGTAAAGCCACATGCACAAAGTGATGTATGTGTTTGGAGTTTTCAGAGACTAGAGGCCCTGGTGCAGACCCATTCATATTTCTCTGTCTCTCTCTCTCTCTCCTCTCTCTCTCTCTCTCTCTCTCTCTCTCTCTCTCTCTCTCTCTCTCTCTCTCTCTCTCTCTCTCTCTCTCTCTCTCTCTCTCTCTCTTTCTCTCTCTGCAAATAACTAAAATATTTTTTAAAAAGGAATGAACCCTGGAGCCTTGTGGAATGTTGATGATCTTCCTTGGTCTACCTTCTGAAGTCATTCTTTATCCACTTTAATTGACATAATAATTCTAAAAATGTATGGCATGTAATGTGATGTTTCAGTGATTGAATCAGGGTGATTAGCAGATCCATTACAAAAGATGTTTAGTATTGATCCTTTCATATCTTGAAGAACTATGTCTGAAAGAGGTCCAGCAGACCTAGTAGTGAAGGCAGGCTTCAGTGTGTTCAGTCAGAGACAGCTCTCTCCAGTCATGTTGCAGGACACTTTTTCCCCCAAAGTAGACTGGAACACATGCTATGCTAAATATACGGCTTTGATATCTTAACATGACAACTGAAGGCTGGGCTCCATGGATGCTATTAATAAATGGTACTCTCTGTTGAGTTCTTATTAGAGGTTTGGCATTGCTTTAACCTTATAATCATCCCTGACACATTTAATTTCCACAGCAACCCTGTGAAGTGGGTTGGGCTATTTCCCCCACTTTGCACGTGAGGATTCTGAGGTAGGGAACAGGCTGAGGTGGCAGGTTGATGGCCAGCTAACCTGTGGCAGGGTGTAAATTTGACTCCCATTGGTCCCAGGCTCCATGTGTGCAATCATGGCACTTGAGACCTCTGGAGAATGAGGCTGGCATGCCAGGGAAGAAGGTGTCCTTTGAGAGAAGCCATCCCTGGATGTGCACTGAATGCACAAGCATTCTTGATGAGAGGCTAGAGAAAAAAGACAGCAAAGTGTGTCCTTTCCTCACTTCAGTTACAAAGTCTGGTCCTATCACAAGGTCTGCATGATCCACGTGACTGCAAGATAGTGGTTTTGAACCAGAGAAAAATGAGGACTTCTGTCAGAGTGATAACCATTTATAATGTGAAGATTCTTGGTGTCTGCCCTTTATGTATCATAAAGAAAGGCATTTCACTTAGGAGAGTTGTTCCCAGTCCTGTGTGCATCAGCATCTCCTGGGACTCTTCCTAAAGGTGGCCAGGGACTAGCTCGGATTTTCAAAGATTTGGATTGAATTGGTTGAGGCTCTGTGTTTCAAAGAGCCCAAGGCTGCTGGGTGGATAACAATGACCCTGCGATGAAGCTGAGTTTCACCAAGGACAGCACTCACCTGAACAGGACATAGTTCTCCAGGAAGACTCAGCAGGACATGAGTGGGTTTGCAGGTGTTGGGACATCCAAGACAGAGACAGATGGGGTAAGGCTAAGTTAGAGATTACTGGGACAGTACAGGACTGAGGCTCTGCAAGCCCCATAAACTGAGCACCTCCCTGCTGGAGTGGGCAGAATAAGGCTCAGAGCCTGCAGGAGGATCAAGAGTGAGCCTAGTTCATGGACGAGGAAGCCTTCCTCATAACAGAGACACTGACTGGAACTGAGACCACTGCCTGGCCACCACCTTCTGCCTCACCTTCCTCAGAGACGCCTTCCCTGGTCACCCTGCTCCACCCACACTGTTGCATGAGGCAGATAGTGAATGTTTGGGCTTGTTGGCATAGGTGAGTGCTCACCTGTGCAGCCCTAAGGGTGGTATCTAGCACACAAGAGACTTATTTCAATAAAAGTCTGTTGATTTTCATTGAATGAAGGTCAGGTATCCTTTTCTATTCATTAGAAGACAAATTCAGTTTAATGAGCTTGACTCTCATTTTTCCTTTTTTTTTTTTTTTTGTTTTTTTTTTTGTTTTTTTTTTGTTTTTCAAGGCAGGGTCTCACTCTAACCCAGGTTGACCAGGAACTCTGTAGCCCCAGGCTGGCCTTGAGTACAGGGTGATCCTCCTACCTCAGCCTCTCCAGTGCTGGGACTAAAGATGTACGCCACCATGCCCAGCTTCATTTTCATTTTAGAATTGAGCAGCACTTGGTTCCAAACAGAAGAGGAAGTGAGGTGTGGTGCCATAGAAAAATACCTCAGCAAGTGACAGGGGACAGCAGTGGCTGTAGCCTTAGCTGCAAATGCCAGTGTCTCAGGTTGGTTGAGAGCTTTTGGTAAACCAGCAGCAGGGCTGGGGTTCACATTCTCCTTCAGATTCTCACCAGCTCTCTCAGACTGATGTTGCTCACAGAAGTCAAAGAATTAAAAAATTCAAAGAATTGCTAGAAGGTCACAGAATGGAAGAAGATCTCTTAGCCTCCCTCCACTGGACCCACCTTGACCAGGCTTCAGCACAAACATATTCTATTCCCTTCATGCCTTTTTAAAACATTTTTATTTATTTATATGCAAGCAGAGGGATAAGAGATACAAGAGAGAGATACAGAGAGTATGGGCCACTACAAAGGAACTCTAAATACATGCTCTTAATTAGTACACCTGGCCTTATGTGGGTACTGGGGAATCAAACCCAGGTTGTTAGGCTTTGCAGGCAAGTGCCCTAACCACTTAGCAATCTCCCCAGCTCCCTTTCCAAACCTTTGAGTGGAACATCACTCTAGCCTCCTTGTTAAAGGTCCTTCTGGAGGATGCCTATTTCTTTTAAAAGACTGAAAGGAGAGGAAAAGAGAGTTTCTCTCACCTTGATCAAGATCAGTAGAAAGACTGCAGGGTTCTTGGTGAGAACACATACAGGTGATGGCCACACCTCAACTGTGGACCCCAAGTGTCTAGGCCAGGGCTGGGCCTCTCACCCTACTGGCATTTACCATTCCGGTTTTCTAGAGAAAGATTCTTTGAGTATCAGGTTTTCCTAACTGTGTAAATCTGTACATAGATTTATATGAAAGTACAGTCCTATAAATAACATCTCTTGCCAAGTCTGTGTACAGGTGGAGGCCAGAGGGTGATGTTTAGTGTCTTTCTCAATTGTTCTCCGCCTTATTTTTTGAGACAGAGTATTTCACTGACCCTAGAGCTCACTCATTCAACTAGACTAGTTATCCAGTGAGGCCTAGGAATCTGCCTTTCTCTACATCCCCAGCTCTGGGATCACAGGTGCCCCCCACCTCACTCAGCATGTTAGGTGGGGACCAGACATCTAAACTCAGGTCCTCCTGCTTGAACAGCAAACACTTTACCCATTGATCCATCTCCTTAGCCCCCTGACATCCATAGATATGTATATTTATTATTTTGAATTTTAAGAAGCTTATAAAGTTTTATTCAGTGGAAAATCCTTCAACTAGTGGTTATTATCTATTCCTTAAGTTGAGTTTTGAAAGGTCAGAATCTTTGTTCTGCGTTCTTACTTACTGAAGGTATTTACTGAGCATCCGCTGTCCAGGAACTTGGCTATGTAGTTGTAACATCCCCTTAGTTCTTCCACAGCTTGCCATGTGGTGTGCAGCAGGCTCGCATCCTTCTGACAGCCTCACAGCCCTGTGCTCCGTGGCCAGACTCTAGGCTTTTGCCCTCACTGCTACCCTGTCATACATTCCCCTGCTACCTAGGATATGCGCAGAGAAGTTCTGTGAAGATACATAGAGTAAGACTGAAGGAGAACTGAAAAGAGTCCGTAATAGCAAGCAAGCATTTTTAAAAACAAGGGCTCACTGCCAGGGTGAGCTACAGCTGTTTGCTCCTGCCTGTTCTGTGTGCCAATGACTGGTTAGCAGGATGGTTACTGAGTGTTTCGTCACATCATGCTCAACTTGTGGCTCTTCTGTCAATTTCTCAGTATCCAGGAGCAAGAAAAGAGACTTCAGGCTCTGTGGAATGCTTGTGAGAAGCTGCCCAAGGCCAATCATAACAACATCCGGTAAGCAGGTGGAGGCGGGGGTCAGGTGCTGGGTCCCTGTATACACATCCTGGAAACTAGCACACATGGCCTTTGTGGGACCTGAGGTCCTGTCACCTTGCATGATTCATTGCCCTGGTCCACAGCATGCCACTGTGGTATTGGGCAGCGTCAGCATCTTTGGCCTCAATCTATCAGCTCAGCAGGGCTAGGTCCTCCTTTTTGCTGAGTCACTGGAGGCTACCCAGCAGCCAGTGGGGAATTTTGCGAAGCTCTTAAGTTTGCCAGGAGCAAGGAATGATGCAAGCCATCTTACATTGTTGGGAACTTGATGGGCTTCTGGGAGAAGCTGACCAATGCCAGAGCTGGGAAAGCTTTGACCTTGAACTAGTCACAGGAAGAGAGCTGAGGGAGGATTCTACAAGCTCCCATCCGGGAGATGCAGCTGTTCCCACACATCTGCCTCTTGCTGCCCTTGGAACCACCTGGCATTGACCTCCCCTTCTGCAGCAGCTCTCTCCCTGGCTTCTGCTCTGAGCACTCAGCCTCCTCACTGCACTGTTTCAGTCACCTTCTGGCCTCGTCTCGTCTCTGCTCCTTAGGGTGCAGATTTTCAGCTTCTGCCATCATGTGCCTGGTTATTTTTGTTTCTTGGTTAAAAATCCCAAGAGTGCGCTGGAGTGATGGCTCAGCAGCTAACAGCACTTCCTTGCAAAGCCTGAATGGGTTTGAAAGTGTCCACATAAAGCCAGATGCGCAAAGCAGTGCATGCGTCTGGAGTGGGTTTGTAGTGATACTAGACCCTGGTGTGCCTAAAAATATTTCTAAGAGCAACAATAAAGCAGTTAAACCTAAAATTACCTTACCCTCTGGGGATTTGATAATTGTGCAACTGCTGTCATAGTGACAGGATTCACAGTGACCTAAGTGGAAATAACCCACGTAGATAAAGCAGATGTAGTGTGTGTACAGTAACACATGGAGTTCTGCATGCTTTTCAACATGGATGGCCCTGGACGACAGAGTGGAAACTTAAAGAAACTGGATCTAATGACAGTGTTTGATTCCATTTGCATGAGGCACTCTGAGCAGTCAAGTCCATAGAGACTAAAGGTGCCTATGCTGCACCTTTCACATAAGCAGAGTATATACGTGGCCTTTTGTGTCTGTTTCCTTTTGGTTACCATAATGTTTCCAGGACTTTGCCTTGTGAACGTATATGTCAATTCTTCATTCCCGTTTATGGCTGCATAATGTTCTATATTCAGGCATTAGTACCCAGACAGACAATTGAGTGGCTTCCAATCTTTAACTAGTATGAAGAATGCTGCTCTGGGTGTTCATGTACTAGGGTTGGTGCATGGCCATGACCTGTGCATATTATGTTTACTATTTTTTCCAATGGATCTTTCCAGAAGCTGACTGAGGAGAATTCCCAGGCATACCACGCCTGTCCTAGAGATGTCCCCAGACACTTTGATGATCACATCTACACACAGAGGGAATGGCACTTGATAGATTTTGATGAGACACACTTTGTTCAGCAGGTGTATTAAGGCACAAGGAAAGATAGAGTCTTTTCTGACTTGTGTTCATTGAATTTAGATGTTAACATCTAACTGAGAAGTCTGTTTTAGAGAGAATCCAAATGCCTACATGGTGCTATCTGCTGTTTCTTCATATGTTGCAGGAGATGTGAGTCTCCTTGTCTGTCCTGTGCTACCCAGGGGATATTTCTGCACAGTCCTGGGGGCACATGGCTGGCGTTGAGCTTTCCTTAAGCCTAGCCCTTCTTTTCTTTCAGGTACTTGATAAAATTTTTATCTAAGCTGTCAGAATATCAAGATATAAACAAGATGACTCCCAGTAACATGGCAATTGTCTTGGGACCCAACCTCCTGTGGCCACAAGCAGAAGGGTAAGTGCAGGGATGAGAGACCCTGTGGGTACCACAGGTGGGCTATAGCAAGAGCCAGGGTCCTCATCATCCTCGGCCTGCTAGTTGTCAAGACCTAGTTCTGCCCTGGCTCACTCCTTTCTTAGGCACTGCTGCTATTTGTCACTGGTCATCTCTCAGCCATAGGTCTGAAGTAAGGGTCTTCTCTGAGTCTGTCTAAGTCAGTGTTGAGAACAGGGAGGAATACAGGGGACAAGCTCTGCCAGGCCCCTCCTCATAAGAGGCCATCTCCTGGCATCCAGATTCAAAAGGATGGAGGGGTGTCTGCAGAGAAGGCACCTCACAGGAATGAGAACCGCCCATGCTAAAAGTGCCTTGGTGGGTGCTGCTCAGGACACGGGTAGAGTGGGAAGTGTTCTTCCTAAAAGCAGCTCCTGAACCCTGGTTTGCAGGGTCCCTGTCGAGGGCCCCTTCACAGGCTAGGTGTCCCAGGGATCCTGGGGCTCAGAACCTGCTGCTGAGCCCACACTCCTGCTTCTTGCTCACAGGAACATCACCGAGATGATGACCACAGTTTCTCTGCAGATTGTGGGCATCGTGGAACCCATCATCCAGCATGCCGACTGGTTCTTCCCTGGGGGTAGGTGTCAGTGTGAGTGTGGGGGACCAGGGTGGAAGAGGGAAGTGAGATCTCAGAGTTTGGAGCCTCAGGAGCCAAGTGGGGCTGTGTCTAGGCTTTTGCTGGCTTTGTTTGTGGTCCTCTCACACACCTGCACACACCTACAAAAGAACCCAGGCGGTAGAGACATGGCTGCTTCTCCTCTCTTTTCCATGCCCAAGGCACACAGCTGTCCATGGCCTGTGCTCTGCGGGTCCATGAATTTGCTCTTCTGGGTAGTATCTATCAGTTAGTTTCTGCAAGTGTGTGAATCCTGGGTAGCTGGTACAGAAAAGAGAGAGTTCACAGCTTGAAACTCTGCAGAGGGGGAGACCAAGCCAAGAGTGGACAGGGCTCACACATCACTTGGTTGCCATCTTTTCGCTACCCTAAGTGCTCCCAGCGTGCAAAGGTGGAGCATCAAACCAATGAGAGAGATTTCTTTTTTGATCCTAGTTCAAAATTGGGCTCCTGAGGCAGCTTCCTGTGAGGGAGTCACTGAGCCATGGGAGCATCATTATGCATGTGATTCTCAGTGGTGAGACAAACTGTATTAAATTCCACATTTGCTGTGCATCAGGTGAACGGAATTCTAAGTGTGATGTGTTAGCCATTGTCTGCAAACTGGTGCACAAATGATTTCACTGGTGTTAACTCTTTGCACTGACCACCAGAGTTCACCCATCAGTGCTGAGCTGACCTCCAGACAATTGGGTTACCTCTTTCCCTGTATGTGTTTTGCCATGAAGGCCCTGTCAGGCAGGCCTCTTAAGAATTCTGTTTCTAACACAAAGTGGTGTCTAGGTAGTAAGTTTCAAGTTAAGCTATTGGAGAAGGTATTGAAGCCACTAAGCAGTAGCTGCTGTGAGTGAGCTCATAACATAGTAACATAGTGGGCCAGTCTGTACAGAGCTATCCATCCTTTGACCAGGAGAGGCTTTGTCTGTCTGAGAGCCAACAGACACCTCGGTGAACTCTCTTGTGAACTGTAACCTTTTCATTGTATTCTGTGGTTTTACAGTAAGGTAATATTATCATTCACAAATATAATCTCATTTGCTCAAGTAATTCTTTGGCTAGTACTTCTCAAATGTCAATACCAATTGTGGACGTTGCTGTTTTCCCTAATTTAATTTGGACTGCATAAGTGTTTCATTATAAAATGAGTCTTGAGATAGATGATTTTCCCCCCAAAAGCCCTCTGTTCATGTGTTGTCGTATTTTTTAAAAAAATATTTTATTTATTTTCAAGCAGAGAGAGATAGAGACAGAGACAGAGAGAGAATGCACCAGGGCCACCACTTTGTGGTTCTGGCTTATGTGGGTCCTGGGGAATTGAACCCGGGGCCTTAGGCACTGGAGGCAAGTGCCTTAACCGCTGAGCCATCTCTCCAGCCCTGTTGTCATATTTTTTAATAGAAATGAGCATTACTTTATACATGCCAATATGTGATGATATGTATTCTCATTTTTGTTGGTCTATCTGAGTGATGAATTACTACCCATAGAGATCAGCTGATAGACAACTGGGAGGTGAATTTTTCTAGGGGCAGGGTGTAGAGAAGGGTCCAGGAAGAGTGTGCCGTACCCGGAGACCACATCACCCATTCTTTCTTCCCTGCAGAGATAGAGTTCAACATCACAGGCAATTATGGGAGTCCAGTCCACGTGAACCATAATGCCAACTACAGCTCAATGCCCTCCCCCGACATGGACCCTGCTGACCGGCGCCAGCCCGAGCAGGCCCGTCGGCCCCTCAGCGTCGCCACGGACAACATGATGCTGGAGTTTTACAAAAAGGATGGGTATGAGCTAGTGTCCCTTTTCCAACGTTGTGGGTGGGAACACAGGAAAACCAGGATTGGCGGGAGGGCTGGACTTCCTGTGATAGTCAGGTGACTTGTAGCAGTTAAGCTGTGATCTCCTTGGACCTTTCATCTGTGCTGTGTAGGACAAGTCTCTGGCTTGCTTCCCTTTGTGACAGAGGTAAGAACAACCTTCTTAGCTCATGTGACTGTGATCAGTATTCTTAGTTCTCATCAAGAAGTAAAAGTTAGGTGATGAAGGAAATTTGAAAATGCTCTTGAGCTGGGTGTAGTGGTACACATCTTTAATCCCAGCACTCAGGAGGCAGAGGTAAGAGGTAAGGTAAGGCCAGCCTGGGACTACATAGTGAATTCCAGGTCAGTCTGAGCTAGAATGAGACCCTACCTTGAATAAGCCAAAATAAATAAATACAAACAAACCTCTCTTTTTGTTTGTTTTTGT
>PVHP010026548.1:0-24391 GCA_004024765.1 Zapus hudsonius | reverse complement strand
TTAGTATATGGGTATGCTCATTAAGAAAAAGTTCTCATAAGGCAGTTTGGTGGGTATAATATATGCATTTAGCCAGATAACAGCAGGCATTCCTCCCCTAGTGCTCATGACTTCCCCCACCATATTTTTGACTAGGTCTTCAGAACTAGGCATGTATTCAGGAAATTGGTTTTTGTTAGGAGCCTATGCTGTAAGGCTAACTTCTTAACATTACGACTAAATCAGAAAACATACTCCTTTTTATGAACACATTCAACAGCAGATTCACATAATACCCTGAAGTTAAAGTGATTATAATCTTCAATGGAAATAGCTAACTTTACTTTTAATTTTCCATTATAGCATCGTATGCAGAGCTGGTGGGATACACAAAAGGACATTGGCAGAATTATAGTGAGGATTTCTTCAAAAATCTGGAATGATGAGAACATAAGAGAAAGCGATGAGAAAAAGCGAGTGAGCAATATAGAGCACAAGCACTTTTAGGCAGCCTTGCGACAGGAACCATATCTGTTTTAGAGTAATTCTCATCATTATTCAATCTCATAAAAATAACGGAGAATACTGAAGAGTAATTTGAATACATTAGGAAGTATTAAATAATTAAAATAGCTAATTTGATATTTTACTTTGTTAAAAATAAAAGACTTAGGCGTCAAAAGTTAAAGATTTTATTCTTTTTGCTTATAATCCAACAATTCTTTATAGGTAAAATTAGATGTTAAAATTCATTGTATCGAAGATTTGTTAAGATGAGGTTTGACTGTGACATGTATCCAAAGGTCTAATAGTTCTTATTTACATAATTGTCTTTTATAGAAAATAAGATTCTTTTGCTTTTCTAAGTTTAAAATTAGGTAGTAATAATGCATTTTTAATATTGAACTCTTAATTTTAGTTCAGTGCTGCTTGGTGCTGAATAACTGAGTTGATAAGTACAATTTAACTGCACTTGTTAACAACCTGGGGTCCCATCTACTGAATGAAAAGCTACTTTTCATCCAACTTCATATGGAAATAACAGCAAATTCTAGTACCATACTATTGAAAACCATAGTCTGAAAGAATTAAGCAAGCCAAATCCCAGGGGAACCTCTAATACATTTGGCGCAGTAATCAAAGACTAGGTTATTTAATCTCTGCACTCCAGTTTATCTTAGGCTCAGTTCTTGGAGTTTTATCAGGCTAGCGGATCGTCTGCTGTATTATTCAGTGTTTGGGCCTCTAGCAGTCTCCACCATGCAGTCTTCAGCTAATGCAGGAGCATAGTCCAGATGTGATTTTTAGGATGTCTGTGGCTCTGGGCTTGATCTGAAGTGAACCTCATAGTTTGGTTCTGTAAACAGAAGGCTCTCTAGCTCTGTTTATTTATATGGGAAACATTCCTTTTTAATTTTGAGATGTCATAGAAATATGGAAAACAGATGAAAGCATAGATAAACTTGTGGTTACTTTCCGACATCACGTTTCCTTTACATATCAATCATATCACTACTATATTCTACTGCCTTTCTTTACTGGTGGTGACATGTGACATCTTGCTTATTAAAACATGGTAGCTTTCAATTTTGAAGTATTTCTTTAAATTCTTTCCCTAGCTAAAATTTAGTTAATGCTTTTATGATGTCTTAGTAAATTAACAACAAAACTAATTCTAAATTTCTAAAATTTTGAATTTTAGCTGAATGCAATGGCCAACAGAGCAGCTGGGAAAGGTTATGAAAATGAAGATAACTATTCTAATATTAGATTTCAGTTTGTTGGAATAGAAAATATTCATGTCATGAGATCCAGCCTTCAGAAATTACTGGAAGGTATGATTATTGTCTGCCTTTAAAAATTTTTTTATTGTGTGCCTTTTAAGGAGCTTTGTTCAATAGTGCCATAATGCTAGCTACATATGACTTAATTTAAGAAAAAGGTAGAGTTGTTATTGATGATTGCTTAATATATCATATTAGTCATTTTTACATGTAGTCAATATAAAATATTGATAATGGGATTTCATTCATATTCTCTGTTAACATTTTTTTGACATATGATCTTATGTAGTTCAGGCTGGCCTTGAACTCACTCTGTAGCCAAGACTGGACTCCTACATATATTAGCCTCCCAAGTACTAGGATTACGAGTGTGTACCACCATTACCAGCAAGATCTTTTGGTTGCCTCAAGTCTTAGAAATCAATTAGATGTTTTGTTCTTAACACCAGGTGTTTAGTAGCTATGTGTTGGAAGGCAGCTATGCTCACCACTGAACTAGCCTCCCCTAGTAGTTATGTTTTGGAAGTAGCTATTGCATTTGTACAATGTTATTGGTTTTATAAAAAACATTATTGTTAGAGATTCTTGAGTATTCACTATAGTGGAAATTATATTTTGTCTAAGTATTAAGGAATCTTTCTAGTCATCATAATAAATCTTAAAAAATCAAAATATAAAATAGTTAAATACTTGTGTAACTTCTTTTAAAAGGTTACGCTTTTCTTTTAAGCATAAAGACAGACCAAAAAAACATATCTAAAAAAGCCACTGAAAAGGTTCTTATTGCATATTTTAATTCTATATGCTTTCTATGCTTTCTTATGTCACTCACCATGGGAGACCCTGAAAAGTAGAGGTGGTTAACCAGCCCCATTCTAATTCAAACTTTTCTCTTTTTTGTAGTCAATGGTACCAGAGGACTTTCTGTCAACGATTTCTACTCTGGCTTGGAGAGCTCAGGGTGGCTTCGCCATATCAAAGCTGTTTTGGATGCTGCAATCTTCTTAGCCAAAGTAACTCTCCCTCTTGTGTGGTTTTGAGCTTTCTGATAGAGGCTGGGAAGGAGTAGAACTTACCCTGTGGGTCTAGCGTCTGTTTTGGTTAGACAACATTGACTGTTTTTTGCCTCCTTAATGACATTCATTTTAGTTTTAAAATATCATGTAACACTTAATTTCAAGGTTTGTGATCCCTAAGTACTTGTTTGGTTGCTGTTATTTTAATTATGCTATGGTAACCCTCTCATTGCAGGTCTTCATAATGCAGCACCTGTCAGTAAGGTGTTCAACTCAGGAGCCTTGCTGTTTGTGTAAAAGATATTCTGCTAGAATCTGAGAATGTTGTCTTTCTTTTCAGGCAATAGTGGTAGAAAATGCAAGTGTGTTGGTGCACTGTTCTGATGGGTGGGACAGGACCTCCCAGGTCTGTTCCCTAGGTTCCCTTCTGTTGGATTCTTACTACAGGACAATCAAAGGATTCATGGTAAGGCTTTATTCACTTGGACCAGATTCCCAGATAAGAGTAATTTACCCAGGTTGTCTACCAGATATAGTTTTTTACATTAAAGCTGTGGTACAACCAGCATCTAGCTGGTAGAACCCACTAAGCAGCTGGCACTACACAGAACAGCATTCTTAAAGAATTATCAGCTCATAAAAGTCAGTATTTCTAAGGCTGAGAAACCTTGAGTCACACTGATTTCCATTTGTTCTACATTTTTGGCAAAATACTTAATTAAAAAAAATCATTTGTCTGTCTATGTATCTATCTATCGTGCATGTGTGTGTATGTATGTGTGTATGTACAAGTTATATGTACAAGGGCCTCTTGCCACTGCAGATGAACACCAGGCACTTGAGCCACTTTCTGCATCTGGCTTATGTAGGTGGCTTGGAATTGAACTTAGTCCAGTAGGCTTTGCAAGCAATGAATTCCTTTAACTACTGAACCATCTTCCTAGTCCCACAAAGTACTTTAGAGTTTTTTGATTTTGTTTTGTTTTTTCTTTTAAACTGTTACAGATATTTGGTGTTTTTTCATTATTATCTACCAAAGTAAAACAAAACATAAATAACAGCACTTAAAATTATATTCTGTAGAAGTTGGAGGGGCAGGACATGATGGCTCACACCTATAATCCCAGCACTTGGGAGGTTGAGGTAGGAGGATCACCATGAGTTCAAGGCCAGTCAGCTTGGACTAGAGTGAGACAAAAAGCGCAATCAAAAGATTGCTGCCTCAAAAGAGCAAATAAATTATGTTCTGGGCGGGGAGGGGACTTTCTACTTAAAGTACTCTAATTTGTTATGTGTAATAACATGGTAGTTATGTTTTGCATATGAAACTTCAAATTTCTAGTTTAATGGATTTCTCCCTTTGTAAAGATAAAATATCATCTAGAGCTAGGACTTTATCTTTTGTATATGTGTTTTGCAATTTCCAATTAGATTAACATTGGAAATTTACATTTAAAGGGAAATGACTTCATGGGTAAAATGCTTGCCACACAAGCATAGGAACTAGGTGTGGAACTCTAGCACCCACATAAACACTGGATGTGGTGGCACACACCTACAATCAATCCTAGCACTTAGGAAGGTTGAGACAGGAGATTACATAGGGCTTGCTGGCCAGCCAGTCTAATCAAATCTAGGTTCAGTGCAAGACACTGTCTCCAAAACTAAGAGCAACTGAGTAATACATTGGATATTGACCTCTGACCTCCACAGACAAATGCACACACATGCATATGTGCCCACAGACAAGCAAACACACACACACATGCATACATACCACACACACTTATACCCCCTAAAATTTACATATTAAGCTAGGTGTTGTGGTACATGCCTATAGTCACAGCATTTGAGAAGTGGAGACCGGAGGATCAAGTGTTCATTGTCAACCTTGGTTATATAACAAGTTCAAGGACAGTCTGGACTATATGACATCCTGTCTGAAAAACACCCAACAATAATAAAATAGCATAAAACTTAATATGTTAATACATGGTGAATAAATGAAGTGATATTAGTGTTTTCATGTTTATAGTTACTAAATTATCCTCTTACAAGGGGCAATTTAAAGTCTCCATACCCTGGTCACTACCATTATTTCATCTTATTTACATGTTGAATGTAGAGCCAACTAAATGGAAATAAGAAAATAGTGCTAATAGGAAAATGATGCTCAGCTTAATTCTAAGTGTAAAGTGAGGAATGTATTTCTTGCCATATTTGGCTTACAGTGTTTACAGGTATCCAAATGAAATCTTGTAATAAAAAGCCAGGGATGGTGAGAGAGTAGGAACTACTACAGAGCCTCTGAGATCACAGGAGCTGGTCAGCGAGGAAGACACTGAGCTGGGATTTCCACATGGTTGCAGTGAAAGTTAGAGGCCCTTGATCACAGAATGGAGTTCACAGAGCCATGTGCTCAAGAAACTGTGGCCTTTTGCGCAAACCAGAGAGGTTTCAGGAAAAAATTGGGATTTTGACACTGAGGAAAAAAATGTGTTTGGTGTCTGTATAATGAAACTATAAATTAAGTACTAAGAAGATACCCTTTGCTGGGTGTGGCGGTATAGGTTTATAAGCCCAGCATTTACAGACAAGAAAATAATGTATTCAGAGTCAACCTGGATTTCATATTGAGACCCTGACTTAAAAAAAAAGAAAAGAAAAACTGGGATTTGGGTGGGATTGGACAGTAGAGAAACCATGATTTAGAACATGGCTTGTTCAGAGGAGGGTGCTAGCACTTGTTTGCACACAAGCTGTCATTTCCATTGTTTTGTTTCTTAGTCTTGCTTTGAAGTCCAGACTCTTATCTCCTGCCTCAGCCGTCTGAGTGCTGGGATTATAGGCAAGTGCCACCATGCTCAGTTTTTCCTAGCCTTTTGAATATCACCTTTATTGTTTAAAAAATTTAAATGTAGTACTGCTTTACTACACAGCCTTTTCATGTAAAATACAACAAATGCAACTGAAATGGTTTGTTATAAGGCCTCCTTTTTCCTTAACCCTACCTCTACTACAGGCTCTGCTATTTTTTTGCCTGTAGATTTTGATATTTTTAAAAGCATAAATCCCACTTTTATGTTAATGGAAATGTAGCCAATTTTTTAAAAAGTTGAAAATAATTACAAAGTTGATTTTATTTTTTTCTCATTAAGGTTTTAATAGAAAAAGATTGGATTTCATTTGGACATAAATTTTCAGAGAGGTGAGTGGCAATTTTATACTTACAACTTTGTGAATTTATGATGCCACAAGTGTTTCTGTTCTTTATGAAGTTGCATGATTCATGGGAAAGTACTGTGGCCTTATGTTGTATATGAAGTCAGATTTGATGTCTTTTTTCCTCTTAGTTCTAGCACCTTTGTTATCGGCTATTTAGGTTTGTTTTGGTTTTGTAAATTGATCTCATTTAGCTGAGACTAGCCTTGACCTCCTGATTCTCCTGCCTGTTCCTGTGTGCTAGGATTACTGCTGTGTACCATATGCCCAGTTCTGTTATTTTTAGAAGGTAACAGCCTGTTTAAAATTGTGATTACAAAACCCATAAATAGGTTCAATAAACAACTGCTTTGTAGCCAGGCGTGGTGGCGCACACCTTTAATTCCAGCACTCAGCAGGCAGAGGTAGGAGTTTGAGGTCACTCTGAGACTATATAGTGAATTCCAGGTCAGCCAGGATGAGAGTGAGACTCTACCTCAAATACAAAACAAAACAAGCAAACAAACAAACAAACCCCCCCCCCCAAAAAAACTGTTTTATGCTAATGTAACTGTTAGGATTTTTATGTGTATATACTAGATCTGTTATGTATGTATTATTTTTATATGTTTATGATATCTTAAAAATGACCTTCTTTGAGAGGTAGTTTTAAAAGCTTGTGCTTTCTTGGGGGGTGCTAGGTGTGGCCATTTGGATGGTGACCCAAAGGAAGTCTCACCAGTGTTTACTCAGTTCTTGGAATGTGTGTGGCATTTGACTGAGCAGTTTCCACAAGCCTTTGAGTTCAATGAAGCATTTCTTCTTCAGATCCATGAACACATTCATTCATGCCAATTTGGAAACTTCATTGGAAATTGTCAGAAGGAAAGAGAGGAACTCAAGTAAGATGATTGGATGAAAATATGCCTTTTTTTACCCTTTACATTGCTGAAGTCAGACAACTATAAATCATAGTTGACTTAATAAGATGTCAACATTATGATATAGAACTGAATTTTACTATCAGTTTTATTGTCTACATTGCTAAGTAACATACTAATATCTTCTGCCTTTCAGGAAAATAGTAAAAACACATTTTGAAATATACTTTGAAGTAATATATTTGTGTACATACATTTTTAAAGGTATATATGGCATAAATGTGTGGCTCAATAAATCTTAACAGATTCATACACCTATGTAACCAGCACCCCACAATAAGAACCTGCATCCCTAGAAATTTCTCTGGTGCTCCTTTTGAATATTTATTTTATTTTAATACATATTTTAGAGCAAGAAATCTTAACATTTCTCAGAAAGCCTTGGTCACTAGTTTTATAGTATGTAAAAGATATAAAACTGGGGGTGGGAGAGATGTCTCAGTTGCTAAAGGCAATTGCTTGCAAAGCCTGCTCACCCAGGTTCAGTTCTGTCAGCCTGGGTTCAGTTCCTAGGGCCTCTATAAAGCCAGATCTGCTCAGCAAGAGACCCTGGCATATACATACACATACGCCCATGTTCAAATAAATAATTTTTTTTTGTTTTTGTTTTTTGAGGTAGGGTCTCGCTCTAGCCCAGGCTGACCTGGAATTCACTCAGTAGTCTCAAGCTGGCCTCAAACTCACGGTGATCCTCCTACCTCTGCCTCCCAAGTGCTGGGATTAAAGGCGTGTGTCACCACGCCCGGCTTTTCAAATAAATAAAAATTTAAAAATTGTTGTAAAACTATTGGTTTATCAAGGTAAAATGGAGGTTAATAGCTCTTCTTCCTGTGGGAAGATAAGCCTGTTGACATTAACTGTGATGTATCTGTCCCTGATGGGATCTCCTATAAGCACCAGACCTTGTATTTGACCCCTTTCCTATTCTCTTCTAACCACTTTTTGAAGATGACGGCTTCAAGGGAGATCTGGGGTAAGACCAAAAAGATGAATGGATGGATATACACACGCACACACACACACTCAGGCACACACACATATGCATACATATACACATGTGCATATACACACACACACACACACACACACACACACACACACACACATATCTTTAGGGTTTGCAATCTTGTGACTTGATAGGAATCCCTTAAAGTGTACAGTTGGGAGGAAAATGGTATGCTTGTGTTGTGTTCAGTCATCACATGACTTTATTTATTACATGGTCGTAAATGAAAAGGGAGATGTGTGCCACCATGCCCAGCTTTTTTAATTTGGGTGCTGAGGATCTGATAGCACATGATAGTATATAGGGCTGGAGAGAGAGCTTGATGGCCTGGGTCTGATTCCTCAGTACCCATGTAAAGCCAGGTGCACATTAAAGACCTAGAATCTGTAAGTATTCTGAAATACTTAACTGCAGTGTATTGAAATTGAAACATTAAATTAGAGGGCTGGAAAGATGGCTCAGCAGGAAAAGGCACTTGTATTAGTGGTGGGCTCATGTAATGGCAGTGTACCTTAGGTGAGAAGGGAGGCAGGGACAGGAGATTTTCCAGGAAGCAACCACCAGACACACGGCCTCCAAGTGAGTGGAAAGTGAGGACTGACTTACACACATGCGTAGTGGCAGGCACACAGGAACACAAACACCAAATACATCGGCAAATATGCTATTTCTTTAAAAAGGAGAAAACAAAGAAAGCAGAACTCAGAGATAAGAGGTTAGACTGACTGAAACTAAATCTTTGTTGAAAGTGATTGCCTGGCTTATAAAATGAATGCTAGCAGGAATACTTTGCATCTCTGGGCAAGATTTTAATTTTTTCTTTATTAAGGTTAAAGGAGAAGACTTACTCCTTGTGGCCATTTCTTTTGGATGACAAAAAGAAGTATTTAAATCCTGTCTACAGTTCCAAATCTCAGAGTTTTACAGTTTTGGAACCAAATACAGTATCTTTCAATTTTAAGTAAGTATTGAAGTATTGCTATGTGATTTTTCTTAAACATAATTTATTGAAGCTTTAAAAATTATTTTAATTATGCATATTTATGGGCTATAATAATTATATACATGTATGCAATATGTGATGATCAAATCAGGCTAGTTAGCATTTCCATGTCTTTTTGTTTTTTTCTTTATGGTATATATATAAAATGTGTATGTGTGTGTACATGTTCTCGTGTGTGTGCACACATGTGTATGGAGGTCAGAGATGTTAGATGTCTCTCAGTTGCATTGCATCTTATTTGGTTGGTTGTTTATGAGGAAAGAGAGAGAGAAAGAATAGATACACCAGGGCCTCCTGTCACTGCAAACAAACTTGAACAAAGTCTCTCACTGGATTTGGAGCTCACTGATTTGGCTGACTATCCAATAAGCCATGAGGTTCCTGTCTCTGCCTCCTAGCATTAGGATTACAGATGTGGCCCACCATGCCCGTTTTTTTTTTTTTTTTTTTTTTTTTTGGTGTGCTGAGGACCTGACACATGATAGTATATGGGACTGGAAAGATGACTCCATGGTTAAAGGATACAGATGCATATGATACTATATATTTTGAGGCTTATGAGGTATGCTTATCAAATCTAGGTAATGACCGTTTCCACCTCCTTATCATTGCTTTGTGTTTAGAGCATGTGTGTCCTCTCTTCCAGTTAGTCCTCAAACTAGAATAGCTTTTGGCTGACTATTATCACCCCACTGAGCTAGAGAGCACTAGTGCTTGTTACTTCTAGCTAACTGTGTTTTGGTGAAAACATCTTTATTTTGTTCTGAAGGTTTTGGAGAAACATGTACCATCAATTTGATCGAACATTGCATCCCAGGCAGTCTGTATCTAATATGATTATGAATATGAACGAGCAAAATAAACAGTTAGAGGAAGATATTAAAGACCTAGAATCTGTAAGTATTCTGAAATACTTGACTGAAGTGTATTTGAAATATTAAATTAGAGGGCTGGAAAGATGGCTCAGCAGTAAAAGGCACTTACTTAAAATATTAAATTAGTTTAATTTTCCCTATGAAATTATTTTCAGGCTTAGATTTCCATGATTACAGACAAAATTGGGTGACTTTTCATACATTTATTGACTATTTGGTTTTCCTTTGCATTAAGTAAACTAGTCATACTTTTCTCATTTGCTCCTTGGCTCATTCATCATTTTTCTTTTTGATTTTTAAGAGTTTTTTTTTAATATCAGACATGAATTCTCTGTTATGGGTATTGAAATAGTTTTGCCTAGCCTATTATTTCTTATTTATGATATGTCTTACATAGAAATTTTAAATTGTCATGCCAAGTTGATCTTTGTGTTTCGTGGTATATTAAATCCCTCTCCACTCTAAGACTTTTTTATAATCATTTCTTTGCCACAGTATACAACCAAAAAGGATGTGTAAGTATGTATGCATTTTTTGAATGTTATACCACAGTGTTTTCTTCCCACGAGACTGTCTTGTCTGCCTCTCAGGCCAGTGCCCCGCATCTTAGGTGAGGAAGTAGTGGCGGAGTGAATGAGAGGAGGACATGTTCATGAAGGAGAGGAAGTCCAAGACGTGGGCAGCACCGGGTGATTGTAGATCAGTTCAGCCGTTTAGGGTGGGTGATGCTCTGCTGAAGGGCAGCTTTAATCCTTGTGTGAAAACAAGCTGCATTGCATTCTAAAGCCTGTTTCACTGAGCAACCCTTAGTGAGGAGACCCTACAAGAAAGGCTCTGCATACTCGGCAGGCCTTTAGCTAGTAAGTTGTGATTGTTCAGTTAAGTATAGTTGTATGATACAGTGATTTCAGGTTGAGTGTCTCCTGAGTATTCCTTTTCTTATAAAATGCTTATATGTCCTTGGGTTGTTTGAAGGCCTATGAAGTCAAATCTGGCTGACTGGATTGATTGATAATAGAAAAACTTAACCACGCATTTTCTACTCTAGAAATTATAGCTAATCGGGATTTTCAGCATGTCATATTCACTATTATTGCTTATACTTGTACATTATATACAAGGATAACATTGCAAAAGCGAGTTTTCTTTTCACTGAGCATAAATCCATCATATGCTCTAGTTAATAATTTTTTTTGTTGTAGAAAATTAAGCAACACAAAAATAAGCAAATGGATGGCATCCTCACCAAGGAATTGTTGCATACAGTTCGTCCCGAATCACCTCCCCTCAAGCCTTCCCTGTGTCTGAAAGAGCAGACTCTGCTTCCTGTGAGTGACGTGCTTCGAGCTGTAGAGGGCAGCAACCCTGCAGATAATCGGTACAGTGACTATGAGGAGGAGTTTTCCAAGTCGGAGCCTGCTGTGGTCAGCTTGGAGTATGGCGTGGCGAGAATGACTTGTTAGACACCTTCAGCACTTTCTGGACTGATCATAGCGCAGGAACTGGGTATTGCGAGGATGGTCTGTCCGTATGGCCAAAGGGATTCATCTAATAATGACCTTGGGGATGAGCAGTAGGCGAATAGTTGAAGAAGAGATGACAACTGCTCTTGTGAGAGAAATCGGTCTGTTTTATTGCATTCTAGCAAGGAATGACAGACAGTTCTGGAAGAAATGAGTGGTATGGAATGGATTTACTCAAAACACAATTTGCAAGGTACACCAGGGAACTGATATTTCTGTATGATTTATGTTAATTACAGCCAAGCAGGAACAGCTTTCCTTAAGTGTAATTTAACTTTGAAAACAAAACCTGACAAAGTGATCTCTTAATAACTGACCTGGTATGCACTTTCAATTATGTAACTATGTAACTGAATACCTAAATATTTTAGCTCTTAGTGATGTTTAATATTGAAGTGCCATGAAAAGTACTTCTAAGAGAGCCTTAATGAAAATAAATTCACAGTTTATTCTTTACCCTCAAAGCCTAGAACAAGATGCTTTCTTTTCTCTTGGTCAGCCTTATTTGTCATCTCATTTCAGAGGGGCTGTATCCTGCGGTCCTCATGCACAGAAGCACTGACAGTCCCTACCTTGTGAGCGAGCCCCACTTCCACATTCAAACCTAACGAAGTAAAGGTTCTCTTCTGGCTGTGATTGCCCAGTGCTGCATTTGATGATGTACTAGAGCTTAGACTATTGATTCTTTAAGTATAGAGGAGCACATTTGACTTTCACATATGGATTACTGCATTCTATTGATTCTTATTTTGGGGTTGGCTTTAGGCCTTTGATGACTATGAGAGTTTAAAGGGGAAGCTGTTAGCAGTAGTAAACATACATTTTTAAGCTGCCTTATCTCCTCACAAGTTGGTACTCCTAGAAGATATAGCTTTGGTGTACCTACAAACTTTGGGATAAAGTAAAAAGGATGTACTAATAGTTGAGCTTTTGCTTGGTTGCATGAATTTTACAGCATTTTTATGTGGAATATTTTTCTTTGTGAGATATGGAAAAATAAAAGGGAAAACTAAGGAAAGCCTAGTTAATGTTTAACAAAAAACTTTAACTCTAGAAAGAATTTTATTTTATAAGCCTTTGTATGCTAATTGTTTTTATGCTTTGTACATATCTTTAACAATCAAAAAGTCAATTTCAATGAACAGTATTACCAGCTGGCTTTAAAATCAAAGTTTAAGTACCATGGGTGACATGGGGTACATACGGTTCAAGGATACTAGGACATCTGCATAGATTACCTTATCCTTTATCACACCTGTCTCCATTTTATTACTTTTGAGCATAGACATCTTTCTCACATAAAAGAAAGCTTTATTGTATGTGATTTTAGCGAATCCTGATTATTTTTATAATTCATTTCTGTAATATCTTATGTAATAAGAAAAATACAGCTTTTTAAACAGTAACAGAGGTGTACTGTATGTATTTAATTAATCATACATCCGTGTTTAGACCAGCAGTGGGAAAGGAAACTTAATCTCTGTGGCCACAGTGGGCAACCTTTGTGCCTTGGTTCCAGTCAGATTGTGGTTTTGGAATCACTGGCAGGCTTCTTATATTCATCTTTTTGGTGTATTGTCTTAATCTTCATTTTCAGATATATATATGTATATATAGATAGATAGATGTGTGTGTGTGTGTGTGTTTGTGCTCACTGAGAAAACCATATAACACCCAGAGTGACATGTTGGCAAAATACGAACTTGTGTATATGTCTTATAAAATTGGATTTATGTTCATTGTGTTTTAGAACACATAGCATGTAATTATTTCATGTATTATTTAAAGGCAATTAAATATTCATGTTTTAGTTTGACTGCTTTTCTTTTGGAAAAAACCAAGTGGGACCAAGATATCTTCTTTTCTCACCTAGGCAAATGGTTCTGCAGTCAAGTATTTTGGCATTCCATTTTCCCTGAAATTGTTGACAATTCTTATTATGTACAAAAATAACTTCCAAATATTTAACACATGCCCAGCAATTAAAAGGCTCAGTAGGTAGAGGTGACAGTGTTGTGGTCCCTTTTGCCTGTCACTGGTGTATGTTCCGATCAATACTTCATTGTGCCAACACCGGCTTGCTTAGGAGAGGCTGGGTTTGTTGAGTACATGTGTTGAAGATGAGCTGATCCCAGTGACAGGTCTGAATGGCGGGATGAAGAATGAAAGCGTTGGCTGGGAAGAGGTTAGCTTTTCTAGGAGTGAGCAGTGGAGGAAAATATTAATAAAAGATGAAATGACCTAATTTTTCAATTCTATTCATCTGATAAGGAAGCAGATAAAAAACTTTTTTTGTAGGTCATGTTTAGAAGTCTGAAAGTCTTTGAACTGGCATTCTCAGTGGGTTTAAATGCTGGTCATCTACATCGTCATTTAGAACATCTGTAGGCTTTTATCAGCAACCTTGGCTAAGATTTGCTTACTTTTCTATGTAGAACTCCTAGGAACATTAGCACACCTTAATTAACTATATATAAAATCCTTAAACTTTAGGAACTGCTGTCTAGAAAAAAAGACAGTCTAGACTATAGAGTACTTATCTCTAAGAATACATATTTCCAAGATCAGTGGCTCCTGTCTATATCTCAGCATTCAGGACATTGAGGCAGGAGGATCCCATGGGGTCAAGGCCAGCATAGGCTGTAGAGTGAGTTCCAGTTCAGCCTGGGCTAGAATGAGACCCTGTCACAAAACAGAAACAAAACAAGTACATACGCTGTGTACTTGATATGTGATAAAGCATGAAACATGGACTCCTGGCTTGTTAGTAACCGCGTTAGTGCCACTCTGCTTCTAGGCAAGTGAAATATCCTTTTGCACAACTTGAAGCAGTAATTGCTGACTTGAAGCATTTCAGAAGCTGGTGCTAGACTAAACTTTTGTCATTTTAAAAAAATATTTATTTACTGAAAGAGAGTAAGTATGGGTGTGTCAAGGCCTCCTGTCACTGCAAATACACTCAAGAGGCATGCACCACTTTGTGCATCTGCTTTACATGTGTACTGGGAAATTGAACCTGGGACTTCAGCTCTGTAAGCAAGGTCCTCTAACCGCTGATCCGTCTCCCCAGCACATAAGGCCTAGTCTTCCTCTCTGACTCTCTGGATACAGGTGTTGGCATAGTATTGATGCATTAGAATTTAGCAGTGTTTTGGAGCTTGTAATTTGGGATCACATGATAAATGCTTCTCTAAAGCACTTGCCATGATCTGTGTAAGGTGTGTTGAGATACTGGAGCAGGGAGCAGTAGCACTGTATTCCGAACACTGCTGTGCAAGCAGCAATTTGAAGTGAAACTTTGTTTTATATCACTGAGGCTTGGGGCTTTTTGTTACTGTACCGTAACTTAGGCCATCCTAAGTGATAGAACTGGTAACACAATGTCCAGCCCTTCTGTGATCTCCAAACAGCCCTTGACCTGCTATGGTCACCAGCTATCGCCCTTGGTCAAAGTTCTTCGGTCTCTTCTGGGTAGCGTCCTCCCCTTCCCCATTGCACTGACCAGAGCAGGCTGCTGTGGAGTTACCCCAGTTCTGATTGGCTGGCTATTTCCTCCTGCTGTTCCTTTGCCCTGTAGAGCTGCTGTCAAGTAGGAACTAGATAAGATTTAGTATTTAATAAAAAAATGCTACGTGCTTCATACAGAGCAACTTCGGGAGGGAACAATGTCAGGAAAAGAGAGAAAACATGTTTTCAGAGGTGATTGTTACAATTCCTTTCTCTGAACATTAGCACCTAAAGGGGAAGAATTAAGAACCCTTTTCCCCAGAAGACTGTTTTCATAAAGATGCCAGCAAATGTTTAAAAAGTCAACCTAAAAACCACCAGACATTAGTCACTGTGAGCAGATACCTGAAGAGGAAGCTGAAGGGAGAGAGGATTTATTTTGGCTTGTGGTTTGAGAAGGCAGAGTTGATCTTGACAGGGAAGGTATGGCCAAACTCATGGTGGCTTGTGACTGGCCACAGGAACATAAGATGTCACATGATGATGACAGGAGGCAGACATCTGCTGGCTGGAACTGGAGTGGGCTATAACCCTCTACTGTGGCCCCTACAGCCCTAGGTCTAGGTCCCATGTCCAAAAGATTCCACAACCTTCCAAAACTCACTAGCACAGGAGCTGATAATAACATTTTATAATGCTCAATTAAATAACTGCTTATTGTTAATGGATAATAAGCCATTTCTTCAAGGAAACTTAAGTCCTTTTATCTCGGAAAGAAATCGGGTACTCATTGTGCTCTTTGTTTCTGGGGTGTCATTACTCACTGGGTTTAATTTTTTTTAAAAAAATATTTGATTAATCTGGATTTTGTCTGGTATATAGAAGAGGAAATAATTCAAATTCTCCCCCATATATTTTTCTTAATACTTATTACTTCAATAACAGGTGTAAGTTATCATGAAGATCGGAAGTATCCCTAAAAAGAATGCGTAGATTTGTTCCCCAGTGGGGGCCTTTGGGAGTTGACTGGATTATGAAGGCATTAACTTCATTAATGGGTTAGGGCATCTGTATTAATAATCTTCAGGGGCTTGTATGGAGGTGGTGGAAACTGAGCAGCCTGGTTGGAGGAAGTAGGCCTTTGGAAGTGTGCCCTTCCTGGGTACACTTCCCACCCCACTCTGCTCCCACCTGCCAGCAGGTGAGTAGCTTTGCATCAGCATACTCTACCACCACAAACACCACTATGGGCTACCACGTCACAGCCTCTAACACTACATACTCCTATACCACAGGCCCCACCACACATTCCCATCACAACAGCACACACTCATCCCACAGTCCTGGTGTCTTCCAAAATCCTAGGGTCTTCAGTGCAACCCACAGTTCATCCTTATAGTTCCATCAGCTTTCCTTGCAAGGACTCCAAAAGTCCTGCCTCATATTACCCAGGGGCCATTTCCAAAAACAAACTGCAATGCAAATTTAGTGAGACTCCTTTTTTCTGCATTTGTTATACTACCATAGTAGCAGATGGGCCATCAAATTTATTAATCCAGGGGGAATTAAACTGACTTTGTAGATCAAGACACTCCTTCAACATTCAGAACTCTACTTTTAAAAGAGTCAGCATTGTTCCTGCTACTCCAATACAGAACAGCTGCCCCAATCTCAGTGGTGGTAATCTTTCAAACAATTGCAGCTGAATGGGGCTGATGGGTATTTACTGCCTAACTTTTCTTTCTGTGCCATATCTATCTGTTCACAGTAGTCCATTTCATCTAAACCCTGTTCCTGCTCTCATGACATGGGTAGACTGCAGCTAGACTCTCACACAAACTGCCCTTAGCCCACTCTGGACAAAGCTCTTTCTTCCCTTCATAAGTCAAACCTCACAGACCATAGTTCTTACTACATTTAGGTCTTTCATCTCTGCTCAGAATGGTCCATCAAACTCTGGTTGAAGCACTGTTGTAGTCAGCCACATGTCTCTGGGATGAATCTCCAAACCAGGCACATTTTGGGGAGGAAGGTATTTATTGAAACTGTCAGATCCAGGGGAAGTTAAGGAAAAGGCTGGCTCCCTTTTACAGAAGCAAGCAGAGACAGAGAAACCCACCCACCACCAGCACCTCAAGCAAGCACACTCCAAACTAGCAAAACAAGAGAAACTCCGGGCTTGAGCTCAGACTTCTTTTTGCATATGTAAAGCTAGAATTCCAGACCCACCCCAGAAACACCTTAGGGCTGAACCTTAGGATCTGGCCAAGGTGACACACCTCCTCCAGCTAGAACTGGCTGGAGACAATTTACAATTATAATAAACTTTTGAATCTATTGGGGGACAGTATTTAAACTACCACAAGCATGATAAGATATCTCTTAATACAAAGTTTCCGAATCTTTCCATATTCCTTCCACAAATCAGTTCCAAAAGGCTAAAAGCCACTCAGTCAGGTTTCTAGCAGTAACAATCCCACTCTTCTGGTACCAATTTTCTGTTGCAGTTATCTTCTTGTTGCTGGGATAAAGCACCTGACCAAAGGTAGCTGATGGGAGGAAAGCTTTTATTTTGGTTTTTACTCATTTAAACTTCAGTTAATGTAAATCTTTGGTGAGCAGAGAGTATGGTTAGAATTGCCTCTGAACCCTCTTCATTCCACTTTCTGTTGTTTTTCTCTGTTGCCAGAACAACGAATTCGTTTGTTTCTCAAATGTTGTTTGATTCATGGCATGCAGGCATCTCTTACAAATGTCCCTAGAGGTTGTCTCTTCATTGAAGGAGAGCTGGCTCAACTGGGGTGGAAATTTGTAAATCTGATGCATCACAATCAGGAGGTATTTGGACCCTACTATGCGGAAATACTAAAAAATATCACGGTCTCCAGGGAAAGTCATGATGGCAGGGGAAAGCATGGCATGAGTATAGACTGGATATCACCTCTCTTACAACAGGTGGAAAACAGCAGCAAGAGAGTGAGTCAGTCTCTGGCAATGGCACGCTCACTACACTCCAAGGCGCTTCTCCAACAACATACCTCCAGCAAGGCTCCACCTCTCAAATTGCCAATAGCTGGGGACCAACCATTCAGAACACATGAGTTTATGGGGGACACCTGATTCAAACCACCACACCCATATTCACCATTCTCCCTCTCTCCTCCCCTTCCTCCCCTCAAATATATATGCATATTTTTTGAATCTTGCATTCCCAGAATGGAGCTGACTTCATCAAGATATATGATCTTATGTTGGTATTGCTTAAGGAGGGCATGGAGGACAAAGGGTTAAGAGGGTGTTGAAGAATGAGGTCAGAAACCAGTGGCTAACCCGGTAGGCGTTATCTCCACCCTCAACTCTGAGACTCCCAACCCCCCAAAAAGCATGCCACATAGACCCAGGTTTGCACCCCAACTATGCCTAGAAGGTGGCAGGCAGTTCCTCTACCACCCCCATCTGATACGTGCCCAAGCTCACGTCCACATGCAAAGCAGGTATTCACAGGTTGCTGATTTCTGCCAATCCTCATTGCCCATTTCTTTCTCTCCCTCCTCCTCAATTTCTATTTAACCCATGATGCTGCTACAATAAAATGGGATTATTCGCCATGTCTTTTCCCCTGGGTCTATGCCCGTTACTCTCTCTGGAGAGATGAGCTGAACACACACAGAGCTGTAACATTTCCGCGGGCTCTCAGGCCCATGGACATGCCTCCATGGGTGCCCGGTTTTGGGTCCTCCGCCGCCGCCGCCGCCGGAGCCATCGGAGCCACCGCTGCTCAGAGCATGCCAGCTCCCTCCCTCCCTGTGGTCCCCTTTGTGCCGCCATCATGGAGCGTGCCTGCGCCCTGGTACTAGCTGGCCAGCAGCACACCTGGCCCGGGCAGCCTCCCCGGCCGTGTTCCCGTCTCCACTCTGCCTGCGTGGCCCAAAAGCCCCAGACAGACTCCAAGACCAGCGGACCCATTCCTGTTCCTTTTTTTTTTTTAATTAAAAAACATTTTGACGCCCAACGTGGGGCTTGAACCCACAACCCTGAGATTAAGAGTCTCATGCTCTACCGACTGAGATCCAACGTGGGGCCACCGATCCCCCCAGAACGCAGAGCAATCAACCTCCACAACATGGGACAACCGACCTCCAAACAGCCAACAGACCTCCAGAACGCGAGTCTACCGACCTCCAGAACCACAGGCAACCAACGCCCAGCAAACAAAAGGACACACGAGTCACACTAACCCAAGCCTTCTCTTCTCTTTCGTTTCTTTCTATCCATACATCGGCCCCAGGAAAAATCTGGGGTCTGGCCCCCACGTCCTGAGGGGGGTAACTCTTTTTTACTATACAGCCCTGGATGTCTCCAGGGTCCAGCCTTCGCGAGACAAATGTTTTCCTTTGTTTCTTTCAAACCAGCCTGATGAGGCCCCCAGCCTCCGCACGAGGCAAATCTATTCTTTCTCCCTCTGCTTCAGAGATTAAATTAACTCCTCTTCTACAGGAGTTCATCAACTTTTTCTCAAATAGCCTCTACTTTAGAGGTTCAAATCGGCCACGTGGCCCCCAGCCTCCACATGAGGCAAATCTTTTTTTCTTTCTCAAACAGCTTCTACTTCAGAGGTTCACCCGCCGGGGAGACCTTACCAGTCCCTAGAGAGTCAGAGGTCCTTCTTCTAGGACGCCATGTAAAAGAAGAGGTAGAATTATCAGTTCAGTGAGTATTTCCTGCCCCAGGTGAGCAGGGAGACAGGTGGTTGATTCATACCTGACCAGTCAGTTTTAGCTCCTAGGTTTGAGCTCTAGCTAGACACCTTCCACTCAAGGGAAGGGTATCTATCTAAGATTGGAGCTTGCCTGAAACTGTCACAGGATGACTTTGAATTCCTGATCCTCCCAAATGCTGAGATTATAGGTATGCGTCACCACACCCAACCATTTGTTCATTTTTATTCTGAGTTTTTGTATTTATGATTAGTGGCTATTTATCAGAGCAGCACTTGCTTTTTTTTTTTTAACTATTTTTTTAGTACATGTTTTAGTTATGTGACCCATCGTGTCTGTTTATAACTTTTGTCTTTGGGATTTCATCTGTTCAAAAAATTTTAATTTCCTTTTCTGTTTTCTTACATTATCATCACCTTGCTACTTGTTTTGTCTTTGTTTTTATTGTATTTATCAATAATTCTTCCTGGACTAACAGATGGCCCAGTGTAGAAGAATGGAAGCATTAACATGTCTTACTTATCAGGTTTCTTAGTCAAATCTGTTGCTATAGTGAAGTGCAGTTTCTATTGTTTTTAAATATTTATTTGTGAGCAGAGAGATAAAGAGAGAATGACGGAGAGAATGGGTACACCAGGCTCTCTAGCCACTGCAAACTAACTCCAGATGTATGCACCACTTTTTGCATCTGGCTTTTCATGGGCACTGGGGACTTGAACCATGGTTGTTAGACTTTGTAGGCAGGTCCCTTTAACCACTGCTCTGTTTATATTATCTTGTGTCAGAGGATTATCTGAAGTTAGTTGCAAGGTTCCTCCTTCTCCTAAGATGGTCCCTTTCTATTGACTCCCCACTTTCAGCAAGGATCACTGGTTTTTCTCTCAGAGATGGAGTTCTCTGGGAATGAACCCTGCTGACATTGATCTGTCACCACTAAACCTCACTGAATTTCTCTGTGTGTTCTCCACACGATCAGCCATAACCGTCATGGTTATGCAGCTCAGCTGCAAGGGCTCTTTTGATATTATTGCCAAAGTTGAGAAAATTAGAAAAACAGAACATATAAAAATTTTAGACTCACTGTACCATCTAGAAACAAACATGCGATATTATTAAGAAACAGAATGGGGAACATGTTTCACATGGCAGTGAAAGTGGGTAAGATGCCCTTATGCAAGTGATCAGATTACCAGGCATTATTATCAGAGAGGGACACAACAGTGACTGAAAATCAAGCTGTGAACAACTAAGTCCAGACCAGCTCTGTCCTAGGAATATAATGTAGGCCTCCTTTTCTAAAAATTGCATTATAAATATAAGAAAGACCAGCAATCCAGAGGTAGGAGGATTGTAATGAGTTCAAAAACAGCCTGGCGATACAGAATGCATTCCTGGTCAGCCTGGGCTAGAATGAGACCCTGCCTCAACAAAACAACAATAAGTATATATGTGAAATTAATGATAAATTTTATTTAACCAATGTGTCGAAATAGTATTTCCACATAATGTATCCAAAATATTATTCCCACAAATGAAAAGCAATATTGCACTTATATTTTTGTATTAGGTCTTTTATTTTTTATTTTTTAAAATATTTTATTTATTCATTTTCAAGCAGCGAGATGAGAGAGAGAGAGAGAGAGAGAGAGAGAGAGAGAGAGAGAGAGAGAGAGAGAGAGAGCGCACCAGGGCAACCACCTTGTGGGTCTGGCATATGTGGGTACTGGGGAATTGAACCTGGGGCCTCAGGCACTGAAGACAAATGCCCTAACCTCTGAGCCATCTCTTCAGCTCTGTATTAGGTCTTTTAAACTCGGACATATTTTATACCAACAGCATATCTCATTTTGGACCTGCCACTGTGCTATTACTGTCTGTATTGGGCAATGTAAAGCTAGGCAGATGGGCCTTATATGTCTAGATCTGTTCCTCACTTTAGTTTTTCAAATCCTGACAGAAGAAATTTTGAGGACTTTTTTCTCTGTTCTTAATTGATCTAACTATTCTTGTATATAAGAATGTTCCGGGCTGGAGAGATGGCTCAGTGGTTAAGGCACTTGCCTCCAGTGCCTAAGGCCCCGGGTTCAATTCCCCAGGACCCACATAAGCCAGACCCACAAGGTGGTGGCTCTGGTTTTCTCTCTCTCTCTCTCTCTGCTTGAAAAATGAATAAATAAAATATTAAAAAAAAGAATGTTCCTCTTGGAAAATATGTCTGTATGTCTTTATGTTATCTAATGCTATATCCTCTAGAAATATCAGACATTAGACAGATTGTCAAAAAATGAGTCCCTAAACCGGGTGTGGTGGCACATGCCTTCAATCTCAGTACGGAGGAGGCAGAGGTAGGAGGATCATTGTGAGTTCAAGGCCGGCTTGGGACTACAGAGTGAGTTCCAGGTCAGCCTGGGCTATAGAGAGACCCTACCTCAAAAACAAGACCAAGACCACCAAAGGACCAAGACCAGGTCCAACCAATATCAAAAGACTAGATAAGACAAAAAAAAAAAAAAAGAAAAGAAAAAGAAAAAAAAGTCCCTGGCAAGCAGTGTTAACGTGGTATAGTGCTGGTGCAGGTGAGGGCCTGGGTTAGCCAAGCAGGATTTCAGGTGCCCTTGAGCCAGCAGGAGGCAGGACTTTGAACAGTTGGTGGCTAGGTATAATAGATACCTTCTCATTGCTGGAACAAAGCACCTGATCAGAAGTAGATTATGGAAAAAAGTTTATTTCCAGTTTATAGTTTCATCATGGTGGGGACAGTGTGACCAGCCTAAGCAGGAAGCCTGGGTCACATTTCCACAGAAACAAGAGTGAATTGAGCCAGCACTGGCAAGTGGGGCTGGGTTATAAAATCCAAAGGCCCATCCCTAGTCACATGCCTTCACCACCCAAAGGCTCCGCAGCCAGGGATTAAGTATGAGGCCTAATCACAATTCATGAGCCTATGGGGGACAGTCCATGCTCAAACTACCATAATAGGGGAAGAAACCTGGGACTTCCAGAACCAGAGTGGTCGGCTCTCCTTGTTTGTATCAGCATGCAGGAGAATGAGAGCTGCAGGGCCATGCCTGGGATTGCAGATGCTCCATCAGCAGCTCACACAGAACCTTGTCTATATTCCAACTCACCTCACTTCTTTTCCACTCCTCCAAACTGGTTGCATATTGAGTGCACGCCCTTCCAAGTGCCTGTCTTTGGTGTGTGTGTGAATTTGATTCAGATGGTTTCTGTCGGCAGCTTCTGCCCCTGTCGTGTTCTGTCTTCTCACTGCCCTTTCCTAGGAAGCTTTTTCCAGTGTGGGGTTTTCACTCTCATTATTCCAGTCATGTGGATTGATTGTATGTCTTCTATATGCCAGATAGGGTCCCGAAATATATTACAGAAATTATTTTGATCAGGTTTCCCAGTAATCCGGGTTTAGACAGTGGTTTTTCCTGATGTTTGTGAAGAAATCAATTCTGAGCAGGCCCACTGCCAGAAAGCCAGCTTCTGCTTTCTAAAATCTGTATCCTTTCTGCCCTTTCAAAGCCCTTTCACTCTTCTTCACTTACTGTGATGGTTAAGTTTGTCAACTTGATCTAATCCATAATAATCTTGGGCGGGTCTCTGAGCTTGCCTGCAGGAAGGATTGACAAATTCCTTTTGGGATTTTGGAGAAGACTTGTGATGGTTAAGTTTGTCAATTTGAGCTAATCCATAGTAATCCTGGGTGGGCCTTCCAGAAGGAGACTAATATAAGGAAGCTTAAGGGGAAGGAGATGCTCTTCCTTCCTCCCCCAGCTGCTGGTGCTTGTTCGTGACTTGCACTCGCATCCTGCTCTCCTACCCTTCCTGGACATCAGAATCCAGTTTCCTCGGCCTCACATCGTGGACTGAAGAGCAGCCGCTCCCCAGGGATTCATCAGGCCTTTTGAGCTGGATTGGGACTGCTGAGACATCCATCTACGTGGACTGAGCAGCTACTGGTTCCTTACCTGTGGGCCTACAGACTGCTACTATTGGACTGTCGTAAGCTATCCCAGTAAATCCCCTTTCATTATAATCCATTCTATCAACTCTGTTTCCTCTAGAGAACCCTGACTAATACACTTGCCTACCTTCTTTTTTGTGTATCTGTGTGGGGTGTGTGTACCTGTGTGTGTGCATGTGGGAACAGGTGCATGTGCACATGTATACATAGTTATGCCAGAGGTTAACATCAGTGTCTTTTTCATTTGTTCTCCATCTTATTTAATGAGAAAGGATCTCTTACTTGAACCCAGAACTTGCCAATTCAGCTAGTCTGACTGGACAGTTTACCCCAGCAATCCACTGCCCCTACTTCCAAAGAGCTGGGATTCTAGACAGGCTACCACACCCAGCCAGCATTTATGGGTGCAGAGGATCTGGACTCCACTTCCCATACTTCCGCTAAAAGCCCTTTATCCACTGACAATCTCCTTAGCCCCTCCCACCTTTTAAATGAAAAAAACCATAGAGGCAATTTTAATATCTCTGAGGATGTAGATGACCTCCCAGGCAGCATTTACTGCCCGTTTTGCCTGCTACCCAATATATCAATAACTGGAGAGACCAGTTTGACAAAAGAATTTATTCACTAGGTGGCCAAAGGTGGAGAGATAGGACCCTCAAATCTCAACATCCCTCCCCAAGGAGAGGGCAGGAGTATTTATTGGCCAAGAAGCAGGATGGTCTGAAGTATGAGGACAAATCTTCAGTGGTCTGGTTTGCACATGGATCAAGTTGATGGCAATTCATTGGATGGTGTTCTGAAAGTAGGTTGTTAGTGTGCTCTGAGGGTGGAATTTCCACCTGTTGAGGTCAAAGGCTATCCATCACATACTCTACAGGCCCAAGTAAGGACCAGTGGCTTCAAGTGGTTTGAAATAGGCAAAATG
>PVHP010026547.1:0-24571 GCA_004024765.1 Zapus hudsonius | reverse complement strand
ACCCAATCTGTCCCCTTTCCCCCTTCTCCCCCCCCCCACGGTCCCCCCTCACTTCACCCAGTTTGTCTTCCCATCTGGCTGGCTGGGGGGAGGGAATCCTTGGGGGGTGGGGAAGAACTGCAGTCTGGGTCTCATTGGGTCACAACTCTGGAGCTGCTCCCCTCCCCCTCTGCCCAGCCACACTCCCCTCCCCCCACCGCAGAGGGGGTGGCTGGGGACCTTGGGGAAGATTAAGCCCGGCTCTGAAAGGAAGTTTATCTAAGAATGGATACGGAGAACACCCTGTTGAGCTGATCCTGAGCCCTCTGGGCCTCAGGGGACCTGGGGAACCAGGGACTTGGGGGGAGTAGAAGGGTGGGAAGGGTAAATGCAGGGTGTTTGAAGAAGGACCCAGGACTGGGCTTGGTTTTGGGGGTGATTCCTGTGTTCTAACACACAAATGATCTCTTTTTAATATATATATTTTATATATATTAAATATATATATTTTAATATATATATTAAAAATAGGCATATGTTTGAAAAGTTCAAGGTGCCAGACAGCTGTGGGGTCAAAGGGGTCCATGGCCTGGGGAGGAAGGGGGGAGCTAGCCAAGACTGGTGTGGCTGGAGAGGGGACCCCCAAGTCTGGAAAGGCCAGGGAGGCATGAAGGGAGAAAGGAGTTTTCATAGGAAGTGGGGTGTCAGAACTGGCTCTCCTTGAATCAGGGACCCCCCCATACATTCCCTGGGGCTACAATGTACTTCCCATGCTGGCCCAGCTTAGTACCTCACAGGGAGGCAGTGGGTGCAGGACTGGAGGGTCTCCCACACTGGAAAGAGACCCCCGCAGGAGAGGAGGAGCTGGATGGTGTCGGGGAGCTCTGGCATCAGGGGGACTTTCCACCTCAGAGAGACAGGTTCCTTAAGACGCTTTCCCCTTCCTAGCTGGTTTGGTTTGGGGCACAGAGAGATAAATGGGGGGTTCTTTCCTCAAGCCTTCTCTTAGCACCTCATCTTTCAGCAATCAGCCCACCAGTACTTTGTTATAATTATTATTTTAATATTTTTATTGATTTGCAAGTAAAGAGAGTAGGCACACCAAGGCCTCCAGCCACTGCAGGGCACTCCAGATGCCTGCGTCACTTTGCATCTGGCTTTCCTCGGGCTTTAGTAGGTATTGGGGAATCACACCTGGGTTGTTAGGTTTTGCAAGCAAATGCCTTAACTGCTGAGCCATCTCTCTAGCCCTGGTATTAGTTTTTGGAGACAGGGTCTCATGCATCTCAGGCTGGCCTCAAACTGTATATCGTCCTGCTTCGACCTCCCAAGTGCTAGGATTCCAGGAGCACACCAGGTTTATGGAAATCACCACATTCAGAGCTTTACACATGATATGCAAGTACTCTACCAACTGAGTAGTTCTAAACTAATAATTTATGACTGACATTCTCTCTCTAAGACCTACCCCAAGTCCTTTACACCCACGGGACAGGGGCCATTCTTGGCTCATCTTTCAGATGAGGAATTTGCAGCTCAGAGAGGCTAGGTAACTAGTCCAAAGTCACTGACGAATAAGGGCAGAGCTCAACGAAGCCCAAAGACATTGTTCCAGAACTTTCCATTCCGTGTGGTGCTGCTGTGGTTGCCTCTAGTCCTGGTTATCTTCCTTTCCATTTGTCTCCATCCCATGTTCATGGTCTCCAGGGAGGTAGGACTGTGAGAATTGTCCCTATGGGGCCCCAGGGCCTAGAAGGCTTTGCTCCTGGCCAGCGGAGGGCTGGGCTACTTACCATGTGCTGTTGATTAGGAACGTGAGTGACCTGGGGATGATGGGGACCCCCACCAGGGGCACACTCGGCTCCCCCACGGGATCACCTGCCCCTCATCTCCAGCCTTGTTCTCCACCTTCCTAGAACCAACCTCAGTGAGCTTCCCACAGTATTAAGCCTCCAGCTCCAGCCTGGGGAAGTCTCAGGCTACAGGAAGACAAGAGGTCAATCACAAAGAGTGAGTAGAGCAGACAGCCAGGCCCTGGGGGGAGGTGGCTGGGGCCAGACCCATTGGGGTTTGTCAGTTCCCCGTTTCTGGAAGTTGTGCTCTGTGTAGTTGTTGGTTTTCTTTTTATTAATTAATTAATTAATTTGAGAGAGAGAGAGAGGGGGTTTATGGGCCTCCTGCCACTGCAAACAAACTCCAGGCACATGCACCCTTTGGTGTATCTAGTTTTATGAGGGTATTGGGAATCGAACCCCGGGGCCTTTAACCACTAAGCCATCTCTCCAGCCCTGTTTTTTTGTTTTTAATTTTAATTAATTAATTTGTTTATTTTGAGACAGGGTCTTAGGTATCTTGGGCTGGCCTTTCAAACTTCCTTTGTAGCCAAGGATGACCTTGAGTCTTTGACCTTCCTGCCTCCACCTCCTAAGGGCTGGGATTATAGGCAGGTGCCATCATACCCAGTTTTATGTCGTGTTGAGGATCAAACCCAAGGCAGGCACTTCACCAACTACATCCCTAGGCCTCCCCCCCAATTTTTTTTTTTTTTTTTTTTTGAGGTAGGGTCACACTCTTCCCCAGGCTGGCTTCAAACTCATAGCAATCCTCCTACCTCTGCCTCCCGAGTGCTGGGATTAAAGGTGTGTGCCACCACGCCCGGCTTCCCCTCTTTATTTTTGTTTTTGTTTTGTTTTAATATTTTATTTATTTGAGAGAGAGAGAGAGGCAGACAGACAGAGAGAGAATGGGTGCACCAGGGCCTCCAGTCACTGCAAATGAACTCCAGACACATGCACCCTCTTGTGCATCTGGCTTTATGTGGGCACTGGGGAATCGAACTCTGATCCTTCTGCATTGCAGGCAAACGCCTTAACCGCTAAGCCATCTCTTCAGCCCTTGTTTTTGTTTTTGAAACAGGGTCTCACTCTAGTCCTAGGCAATCCTCCTGCCTCAGCCTCCTAAGAGCTGGGAGTATAGGCATGAACCATCACCATCATTCCTGCCCTGTCACCACCCAAAATTAACCTTTTACTGGATTTACTGGTCATTTGTGAAGGAGTGAACCCCACCCAAGCCACACGTCAGCCTGATCTCAGACCCTTACTCTCCACTCACCCAGGGACCCCAGACCCCACGCTTCACAAAGATTCTTTCATCCTAATTCTCAGTTTGCAAATAAATTTCCACCGTGTCAGGCACTGTCTCTAGTCAGGTCACCGAATCCAGCACCCTACACTCACGTTGGGTGCAGGACCAGGGACTGAGCATCCAGCCCAACTCCCCTGCCAGGACTCTAGTGACCACTTATCTGCCCTGGCCACTCTCCAGATAGGGACTTGCGGGTCCCGATGAAACTCCCAGCTGACCAGTGTCCATGCTGGCCCATCCCAGCCCGGAGAGCCTGCAGGGGACACGGTAGAGTTGAGTATTGGCCACATCTACTTCACTGGCCCTTCCTGGCCAGCTGAAGACAATGCCCCCATAGCAGTGCGTGGCCAACTGACAGACGTAGGGGTCAGGCAAGGTCATCTCTTCCATTCCCCTGCCTCTGAGTTGGGAAGCTTGGACAGCCAATGGTCTTCCCCAAAAGTTGCTCTCAGTGGCTCATAGTCCTCCTGGTGTCCAGGGAGCTGCTCTGGACACGGCTGCTCTCCCTCTCTCCTGCCTGTACTTTGGTTCTTACTATGGTGGCCTTGTGCCTTGGTCCCAAGTGACCCCTGCCATGCAGTGTTTTTCTCTCCCCACTTGGAGAGAAAACTCGGGTTATTTGATCTCCACTGGCAGAGCACCCTTCTCCCAGTGAACGTTCTCACATTCAGGGAGATGAGACACAACAGAGAGCCTGGAACCTTCCAAACCCTGGGCACAGATGGGGAATATGAGGTCTGGTGATTTAAGAGAGCAGCGACTGGCAGAGCTGAGAGCCTAGGTCACTGGACTTTGCCACCCCGCTGGGTGCCCCCATGGGAGGAGGAAGGGAGCCCGCTGAATGTGGGACACTCCCAGCCTGGGGTTTTGCGGCCCAAATCTTTCGAACTCAAGTTCTCTGAGCAGACACAAGTTCTCTGCTTCCAGACACCCTCCTATCTCAAAATAAACAAATTAATTAAAATTAAAAACAAAAACCAGGGCTGGAGAGATGGCTCAGTGGTTAAAGGCTGGGTCCATCTGTACCATTGTCTGACCCCAGCCCCAGACACCCCCAGAGCGCACATCTCGATACAGCAGCCTGACCTTATGAGAGCCCTTCTTTCTCCTTCCCTCTTCTCTCCCCTCTTCTTCCCTCACATAGATACTGGGGAATTGAACTGGGGCCATTAGGCTTTACAGACAAGTGCCTTAACCACTGAGCCATCTCTCCAGTTTCCCTTCCTTCTTGCCCCACCCCCACCCTCCTACCCATCCAGGTAAGGTTTTGCTCTAGCCCAGGCTGACCTGGAATTCACTCTGTAGTCCCAGGCTGGCCTGGTGCTCACAGTGATCCTCCCACCTCTGTCTCCACAGTGCTGGGATTGAAGGTCTTGAAGGCATGCGCCACCATGCCGGGCCACCCCCTTCTTTCCTTAGAGTATCAGAATAGCCAAGGATGACCTTGAATTCCTCATCCTCCTGCCTCCATCTCCCGAATGCTGAGATTACAGGTGTGTGCCACCACGCATGGTTTAGGTTCAGGCAAGCACTTTACCAGCTGAGCCACACCACCAGCCCTGAGGTGAGGTTTCACAGTGTCAGTCACCTCGACATCTGGCCATACGGAGCAGCCCAGTGCGCATGCGCCAATCCTCTGAAGGGATCGAAGGGACCCACCCATGTCCTTCGCAGACAAGGACTCAGATCGCCCAGTACTGTCACCTAAAAAGTCACCTGACCTCTCTGATTCACTCATGGATAAAAATGGGGCCTCAAGACAAACAGAACACCCAGAGCCTTTGCTCAATCACACATCCCAAGTCCACGACTAAAAGCTAGGTCACCAGTCTTTCCCGGAGACCCAGGCTGATGAGATAGTGTGTGAGTGGGGCCCAGTCACTTGTTATGGGTGGTGAGAAGATACTGGGCCAATGGGATTTCCCCTGCATTCACCAAACCCCCTGCTCGTCTCTCAGCCTGGGGATTTCCTAATCCCTGGTTTAAGGTGTGGTTCAGAGTTGGGGGGGGAGGTGTCCCTGGGGACCTAACTTGTTCCCACCCAGGGCAGGGCAAGAACCTGCAAAACATTCCTTCCTGATGGGTCCTTCTCCCTCCTCTGGGCCCCCAAGGCCTCAAAGAGAAGCCTGTGATCAGTTCGGGAAGGCATTTCAGCTCAGAGAGCACTTAGCTGAGTACCTACTGTGTGCCAGCCTCCCCTCCCATCCTTATCAGGGCAGGGAGCGAGAGAAGCATGCATGCAAGGCGGAAAGCCTCAAAACCCCTGTCTTCACCATAGGCCAGTGAGTAGCAGCTTAGACCTGCCTGGCTGGGACTGGGGGGCTTTAGGGGAGGGGGGAACAGTACCATGGCTTCTCCCTTCACTATAGGTGGGTCCTCTCTAGCCCTCCTAGAGTGGCTGAAAGAAGGCAGGTGACAGAAAGCGACTTGGTTTTGAGCCTGGTGTGGTGACACACGCCTTTAGTCCCAGCACTCTGGAGGCAAATGTAGGAGTATCAAGAATTTGAGGTCAGCTTGAGACTACATAGTAAATTCCAGGTCAGCCTGAACTAGAGTGAGACCTTATCTCGAAAAAACAAACAAAAACAGAGAGAGAGGGGAGTGGGGGGGGAGAGAGAGGGAGAGGGAGGGAGGGAGGGAGGGAGGGAGAGAGAGAGAGAGAGAGAGAGAGAGAGAGAGAGAGAGAGAGAGAGAGAGAGAGAGAGAGAGAGAGAACACTATTTGGCTTTGAGAATCCTGATGGTCCAGCCAGGAAAGTCTGATTTGTGCTTTAGGAAAGTTCTCCCCTCTCCCCCAAGAGAGGGTGGGAATGTGCTCTAGGTCTGCCCTCCTAACTCCCTTCTTTCCTATGCTTTCAACCCGGTGTAAACACCACACTGAACTCACGTGCAAGCTTAGCAGGACAGTGTTCAGCTCTCGGCCTGCCCCTGTGTACATCTACATGGGAATGCTGGAGTGTGTGATGCACCTGGGAGAGGGGTCCAGAGTCCAGGTCCTCGGGCCAAGCTGGCCACTTCTGAATTCTTCCCATGGCTGCAGATCGACTGTCCTCCTAGGCAGGACTGCTTCAGCTAGTGGTCAGCTGGTTGGGAATGACCCAGTGGGGCTGTCTATGTTTGTTACCTTGAAGATGAGAAGCCAGGATCCCTGAGATCTATCTATCCCACGGACCAGGCATCCTTCCATCACAAACAGCCTTGATGTGTGTGTGCCTGCCCTGACTCCCATCAACTGGGACCTCCTCCTGGTAACTTTAAGAGGTTGGCATATGGCTACTTTCTTTTGTAGAGCTGAGAACAACAGCACAGGACATGATGGCTCACTTCTATAATCCCAGCAGCACTCAGGAAGTGAGGCAGGAGAATTGCCACAAATTTGAGGCCAGCTTGGGCTTGAACATAGTGAGTTCCAGGCAAGAGGGGGGGAGACAAGAAAGAAGGAAGGGAAAAAGAGAAAGAAAAAGGAAGGAGAGAGAGAGGAAGGAAGGAAGAGAGAAAGGAAAAAAAGGGAGGAAGAAAGGAAGGGTGGAAGGAAGGAAGGAAGGAAGGAAAAAAAAAGAAGCTTGGCATGGTGGCACATGCCTTTAATCCCAGCACTTGGAGGTGGAGCTAGGACTTGCTGTGAGTTTGAGGCCAGCCTGAGACTAGAGTCCAAGGTTACTCTCCACCAACTGCTCCCCTCCCACACCCCAAATGAAACAAAAAGCCAACGGAGACATGGCCTGTAGATGGAAGATCCAGAACGTGAACCCAGAAAGGTTCCGTAGGAGCCACTCTGCCACCGCCTCTCACTATAACGGAGTGATTCCAACAGGTGCCCGTGTCGGTGGCCATGATGTCGCAGCAGGTGCTTACCCCCCAGCAGGTGCAGCAGATCCTGTCGCCCCCTCAGCTGCAGGCCTTGCTCCAACAGCAGCAGGTCCTCATGCTGCAGCAGGTGAGTCTGGTCTTCATGTTGACTGTCATCCTCGCTGAGCACCCACCTGGGGGAGACTACCTAGACCCCTAAACCGGACTGACTATTCCTCCAGGGCCGCTGGGAGAATTCCCCTCATATTCCATCCTCCCTCTCTTGTAAAATCCCAGGGAAGGGCAATGTACTGACACCCCATGATCCCTTACCCTGTGACCTGCTTGGAAGATCAGACCTCTCCTTTCCAAGCTGGGTTTCCATTGCTGCGACAGACATCCAACCCAAAGCAGCTCTTGGGAGGAAAGGGTTAATTCTGGCTTACAGACTCAAGAGGAAGCTCCATGATGGCAGGGAAAACGTGGCATGAGCAGAAGGTGGACATCACCTCCTGGCCAACAATCAGGCGGACAACAGCGGGAGGAGAGTGTACCAAACACTGGCGAGGGGAAGCTGGCTCTGACACCCACAAACCCACCCCCAACAACACATCTTCAACAAGGTTCCAATTCCAAAATTATCGTCAGCCAGTGATCAAGCATTCAGAACACATGAGTTTATGGAGACACCTGAATCAAAGCACCACACCATATAACCCACCTGCCCTGCCCACAAGGACCTGGGTAGGGAAGGCTGGGTTTACAGTTAGCATCACCTCCTGGTGCATCGTCGCCCCTTCTCGTTCCCCCAGCTGCAGGAATATTACAAGAAACAACAAGAGCAGCTCCACTTGCAGCTCCTGACCCAGCAGCAGGCCGGGAAACAGCAACCCAAAGAGGTGAGTGGCCCGTGCAGCCCAGCCCACTTCTGGACCTGGATCAGGAGGAAACGGCCTTGCGGGAATAGGAGGAAACCCAGCAGGAAGCAATGAGGGAGTGGGGAGGGTGGAGCCATCCTTTCTCTCCTTGATTTGTGCTGTGTTGTCTCTGAGCACGTGGGTAGACCTGTGTGCACATCGCTGGACGCCACACGCTCATGCCACTTGTCCCTTTGTGAGCCTTTCTGTTCCATAGCAAAGTTCTCCCCCACTTCAGCCTGACTTTCCTCTCTCCCTCCCTTCCTCCCTTCCTCCCTTCCTCTCTCCCATCTTCCCTTCCTCCCTCCCTTCCTTTTTCTTTCTCTTTTTTAGTTTATTTATTTATCTATTTGAGAGAGACAGAAGCAGAGAGAGAGAGAGAGAGAGAGAGAGAGAGAGAGAATGGACACGCCAGGTCCTCCTGCCACTGCAAAGGAACTCCGTCCACATGCTTGTGCTACTTTGTGCATCTGGCTTTAAGTGGGCACTGGGGAATCAAACCCAGGCTGTCAGGCTTTGCAAACAAGTGCCTTTAACCACTGAGCCATCCATCTCCCCAGCCCAACTTCTGCCCTTTCTTAGGATGCTTCGCACAGCCTCCAGAAGTTTGCTTTCAGAATTTCCTGCCCCACTGCCCCTGCCCCACCTGGCCTCAGTGCCTCCTGAAGCTCCATCTGGTCCCTTGGGGGGGGGGGGTCTCAGACCCGCCTCCTTGTTCCAAGATGCCTCTTCCCAGAAGGTTGCCTCACAGTATCCGGGGTATCCAGGCATTCTCCCGTCCCTCTGTGGGCTTACAGACCTGCCCTTAAATCTCTAGGCTGTTTATCCTCTTGTTTCTTTGAATTCCCCCCCCACACACACACCAACCCACCCCAGGGCAGGGCAGGCAGAAATGTCCTTGCTTCCCAAACACCGAGGACACGCTTGGCTCCCAGGGCTCAGAAGACTTGCTGACAGGCTGGCTTGTCAGGGCCTGTGTGAAGGACTGAAAGTTGGGGGGGGGGACACACAAAGCAACAGTGTGTGTCTGGGTAGTGATGATGTAACTGTTCCCCAAGCAGGTTCCACTGGCTAGCTGATGTCCCTTCCACTTCTAGAATCTGTCGAAATAGCAAAAGTACAGATATGAAAGAGGGGCACAAGCCCACCCCCCCCCAGCCAAGGGGGGGAGCCCTGGGCATGTGGGTAGGGTGTCTTTCAGGCGGGAGTGTCCCTCAAATCTTGACAGGCTCATCGATCATGGTGATGAGAGCCCCACCACCACCACCCCACCCCCCACACACAGCCCAGGCTCACAGCTGCTGCTTTGGAGCAGAAGCGCCAAGAAGGAGGGAGAGGGAGGAGGGAGGGTGTCTCGCTGCGTGTCTGGCTGTGTGTGTGTTTGCGCGTGCGCGCGTGCGTGTGTGCATGTATGCGTGTGTTTACTGCGAGGAGGCATGCAGCCCTATGGAAGCTGGGCCGGGAATAGAGAAACTGCAGCTGGGGACGCCACCACGACAGCTCCCGGGGTTGACAGGCCCTGGGAGGGGGTGGCCGCAGCGTGGGGGCCAGATGGCACAGCTGAGGCTGATGGTCCCCCTCTCTGCCTGCCCCCTCGGGCTCCCCCGCAGGCGCTGGGGAACAAACAGCTGGCCTTCCAGCAGCAGCTTCTACAGATCCAACAGCTGCAGCAGCAGCACCTGATGAACCTGCAGAGGCAGGGGCTGGTCAGCCTGCAGCCCAGCCAAGCCTCAGGGCCCCTGCAGACCCTCCCTCAAGGTGAGCACCCCCCACTCCCTGGAGCACAGATGGTGTGGGTGGGTGTGGGGGTGTGTGCCAGCCTCCCATCTCTCCCCACAGCAGCTGTGTGCCCGTCCGACCTGCCCCAGCTGTGGAAGGGCGAGGGTGCTCCCGGTCAGGGTCAGCCTGCCGAGGACAGCGTCAGGCAGGAGGGGCTGGACCTCGCCGGCACAGCTACCTCTGCTACCTCGTTCGCCAGCCCCCCCAAGGTCTCCCCACCCCTCTCCCATCACCCCCTGCCCAACGGACAACCCACTGTGTTCACATCTCGGAGAGACAGGTACAGCCAGCCCTCTGGGGGTGGTATGTGCCAAGGGACCTGGTCCAGGGCAGACCTGGACCCCCTCCCCAGGGGATGGCATGGGAAGGGCTGGATCTCAGGGATCCAGGAGTTCACCCTCTCTCCCAGGGCACACAGCCTACAGCCTAGGAATCCTGTAATAGGATATTATTAACTAGAGAGTTATGCTGAGCTGGGCCCAAAGGGCACCAGGGTCTCTGACCATCGCTGCCCTCCTACCCTCCCCAGCTCCTCCCATGAGGAGACCCCTGGTTCCCATCCCCTCTACGGACATGGAGAATGCAAGTGGCCAGGCTGTGAGACCCTGTGTGAAGACCTGGGCCAGTTCATCAAGTAAGTATCACCCTGGCCCCCCTTCCCAATGGTCTCTCAGTCTGCCACTGAGCTTTCTGGGACCTTCTGGCACCTTCTGGCCTATGTCCTTGCTGCAGACTGGCCTGTTTCCTGGGACCCCTCTGTTCCTGCACTCCCTTCCCCCTCATATTCCTGCTAGTAGCTCCCCCACAGAGCAGGGGGGCCAGGAGGAAGATCTCTCCCCACAGCCTGCTGAGTGACGGCCTGAGACGCCTGTAGACCACGGGACAGGCAGGGCAGGAGGCGGACAGCGGCCACCACGGTGCCAGGCTCTGTCACTGACTGATTAACTCCGCTGTCTCCCGGACCCTTGCAGCATCAGGGTCAAACAAATTGTTTTCACGCTTCGTCAGAGGTTTACTTAATTAGTTCATTTGCAATTAGATCTCTGTGTAGCCCACTTCTAGCAAAGACATCAAAGGAGGCTGACGAGACTCCTTCCTTGGTTGCCCCCACACACACACTTTTTTTTCCCCCACCCTTTTCTTTTTCTTTTCTTTGTATCTCTTGGTCTGTCTGCTTTTCAGGCCCAGGGCTGGCTGGCAGGCTGATTGGAGGATGGTTTGGAGGGGGGGGACTAAGGTAGAAAAATGGGGCTCACTTTCTTCCCTGCCTTCCTGTCCTCCAAGACACCTCAACACAGAGCATGCGCTGGACGACCGGAGCACAGCCCAGTGTCGTGTACAGATGCAGGTGGTTCAGCAGCTGGAAATCCAGGTGTGGCCCAGGGGGGGTTCAGGTTGGAGGAGGGGTCACGTGGAGGATTGGGCTGTGTCTGGTATAGTGTGGACTTTCCAGGAAGGGTCTCCAGAGTCTCCTGAGAGGATCCATCTTATGCGATCCATGTCCTAGTGTGAGGGGAAGGCACGTGGATTCTGAGGGTGAACTGAGCTAGAGGCAAAGACACCCCTGCCACCCCAAAAACAAAGCTCATGTGTATGCAGCACCAACTGTGTGCAGGGCTGTGTCATTACCCACGTCGCTCAAGGACTCCTTACCTGGCTTCATCCTCATATGACACACACAACAGGCACAGAGAGCCTTGGAAATGGCCACTTAGCTAGTGAGTGACAGAGCCCGGATTAGAACAGGGACAGCCTGGCTCCCCACACAGAGTCCTCAGGAGGCAACTCAAGACAGTCCCTCTCTGTCAGCTGCTGATAATTCAGCCATCTGTCTGGCTTCTGGCAGAGGGCCCCATGGAGAGAAGGTAGTTGTGAATTTATGAATGGCGGGGGGGGGGGATCACTCATCCGTCCCCAGTTCTCCCCTCAGTATGTAAGGGCCCCCACATACATGTGCCACCCCACCAGGGACTGGACCATTGTTCAACCTCTGGAAAGAATATGGCGGAAGAAAGCTGCCCATGTGTAGGGGTGACTGACACACACAGTACTGAGAACGGGAGAGGACTTTACATCCTGAAAAGGGCCAGAGCCAAGGGCTTCCAGAAGCTTCCAGAAATGGGTGACTGAGGGAGCAGGTGCTAGGTTGTGGAGACAGCAGAGGGTGGAGGATACATAGGACTTGAGGCTTTCTGAGGAGTCTTCTATGGAGGGTGGGATGTGGAATCCATTGCCCCCACCCATCAGCCTCCCATGGCTTCTATGTCTCTACAGCTCGCCAAGGAGAGCGAGCGACTGCAGGCCATGATGGCCCATCTGCACATGAGGCCCTCAGAGCCCAAGCCCTTCAGCCAGCCAGTGAGTATCCTGCTTTTGCTGTAACCCCCCCACCCCGAATCCCTTTACAGTCCTGTGTGTCCCTTACCCCTCAGGACAGCTCCCATGGGTGCTGTTCTCAGCACCTTCCCCATTGCTCACAGCTGAACCCAGTCCCTGGCTCCTCCTCGTTCTCCAAGGTGACAGTCTCTGCAGACCCGTTCCCAGATGGCCTCGTGCACCCCCCCACCTCTGCCGCTGCTCCTGTCACACCCCTGCGGCCCCCTGGCCTGGGTTCTGCCTCCCTGCACAGTGGGGGCCCTGCCCGCAGGAGAAGTAGCGACAAGTTCTGCTCCCCCATCTCCTCAGGTGAGGGTCCTCATAGGGCTACACGACCATTATGGGAAGGGTATCTCCCCTCCCCCCATCACAGGTGGGTCCCCCATCTGGCTCCCTCATTTTCTGCCTCTCTCTCTCAGAGCTGGCCCAAAATCACGAGTTCTACAAGAATGCTGACGTCAGGCCCCCCTTCACCTATGCCTCCCTTATCCGCCAGGTGAGCAAGGGAGGCAGGAGGGGTGGGCAGGGCTCACAGTGTGCTCCTGGTCCCTGAGTCTGAGAGTCCTGGGACGACTGTGTCATACCATCCATGCCCTGCCATGTGGTCTTCCTAATGCAGGCTGGGGCCCAGCTGGCCTTCTGCTCAGGCTTGTGAACCAAGTGACACTCACTGTGTCTGTCAGGTGTCTCACACACACGCAAACACCCCTCTGTTCCTATCCACTGTTCTCGTGGTCTTCGTTATTTTTCAAGGTAGGGTCTCGCTCTAGCCCAGGCTGACCTAGAATTCACTCTGTAGTCTTGGGCTGGCCTTGAACTCATGGTGATCCTCCTACCTCTGCCTCCCGAGTGCTGGGATTAAAGGTGTGCGCCACCACAGCTATTTTCATGTTCTACTTTTTAAAATGTTTTGTTTATTTGCAAGTAAAGAGATACAGAGAGAGACACACACAGAAAGAGTATGGGCACATCAGGGCCTCCAGCAAATGAATCCCAGATGCATGCACCACTTTAAGCCTGAAGCTTACATGGGTCCTGGGGAATTGAACCCAGGTCGGAGGCAAGTGCCTTAACCACTGAGCCATCTCTCCAGCCCATGTTCGTGTGCTCTTAATGGGCATGGAAATCACACCCATATATGGATAGACACCTCCACCGTGTCTGCTATGTCTGCTTCTCACAAACACATGCAGCCTCACATACATTCTCTCAGGGCTACTTTGGGGTCACGCAGAAGGGAGAGAACACAGGGCTGTGAGCCTTCGAGGCCCAGACTGAGGGGACCTTTTTCCTTTTTCTTTCCCCGAAGGCCATTCTGGAAACCCCAGACAGGCAGCTGACTTTGAATGAAATCTATAACTGGTTCACCAGGATGTTTGCCTATTTCCGAAGAAATACTGCCACCTGGAAGGTGAGGCCTGCCCCTCTGCAACACCCTTGACCTTGAACATCCCCATCACTGAGGCTAACTTTTTTTTTTTTTTTTTTTGGTTTTTCGAGGTAGGGTCTCGCTCTAGCCCAGGCTGACCTGGAATTCACTCTGTAGTCTCAGGGTGGCCTTGAACTCACGGCGATCCTCCTACCTCTGCCTCCCGAATGCAGCTGATTTCTTAACTGAGCTAGCTTGCCTAGTCCACACCTGAATCAGCACAATGTCACCCAAAAGTCACCATTACAGCAGATGTGTGCTGGGTCCATAGATCCTGTGGCTAAAAGTTCACAGAGTGAAGTCCAGGTGGGGCTGGACACGGGGGACGGATAGACCCATCCATATAGGGGGGAGCACCCTCATGGGTGTTCCCATAACTCTCTCCAACTCTACCACCAGTGGCAGGGAGATAATTGTCTCTATCTAATTAGTCATTTAACACCTTCAGTGGGAAGTGGTTTCCTTTGAGACCATCAGAATGCAAGAAGGGGGACCCTAGAAAAATGGGGCACAGAGATGTGGGCTGGGACATTAAGCCATTTTTTTTTCTATAGCCAAGGTGGGGCCCCTGTGCAGGTACCAGGCCGAGGGGCAGGGTGGGAGAGCGGGTATCTAAATTGGGAAGAGGGTGGGGGGAGAGGGCATCTCTAGAGAACCTTAATTGGATCCCTGGCTCTCGAGTTCCCCCTGCTGGCCATTGTAAACACTGCATTAAACAGACTGCGAGTCCCCCAAGAGCACACCAGCACCCAGGACTGGATGGGGTCAAAAGGGACCCAACCTTTTCTGCCTTGGGAATGATCAGTGTTTCCTTCTCCGTGCCTAGCTCCCCAGAGCTTGAGAGAAGTGGTGCTGCTGGGTTAGCCTCTCTGATTGGCTGAGTGATGTCATTTCCTGCCAAACACAGTCCTGCCCTCTTTTTTTGGAGCCCTTCTGGTCTTCTTGGGGAACACCTGGTCCCGTCTCTGATTTTCAAGCCAGATAAGATGCGAGGTTTTGGACATAGAGAGATCATCCCCGTTCACCCTACTGGTTAAGATGACTTTGTTTGTTTGTTTGTTTGCTTGTTTTTTGAGGTAGGGTCTCACTCTAGCCCAGGCTGACCTGGAATTCACTCTGTAGTCTCAGGCTGGCCTTGAACTCATGGTGATCCTCCTGCCTCTGCCTCCCGAGTGCTGGGATTAAAGGCGTGAGCCACCACATCCCCGGCAAGATGGCATTTTAATCCTCCTTACAGGATAACTTCCTCCACCGGCCTTTCCTCACTTCCGATCTCTGCTTATGTCCTCTCTCAGGCTTAGGAATTCTTTTTTTTTTTTTTTTAATATTTTATTTATTCATTTTCAAGCAGAGAGAGAGAGAGAGAGAGAGAGAGAGAGAGAGAGAGAGAGAGAGAGAGAGAATGCACCAGAGTCACCACCTTGTGGTCTGACTTATGTGGGTCCTGGGGAATTGAACCCAGGGCCTTAGGCACTGGAGGCAAGTGCCTTAACCGCTGAGCCATCTCTCCAGCCCAGGCTTAGGAATTCTTAACCACCAAGGCAAAGCCTCCCCTCCACAGCTGGGTCCCAGTCACTCACCTCACCTGGTCACCTGGGTCATCTCTGCTAACCCTTATTTCAGCCACCTAGTCTGGGTCCCAATAAGCAGCCAGCTGGGGTAGGAGGAAGCTAATACTGCCACCTGTGCCCCATGGGGTGCCAGACCGCATGAGCCCTTCCCATGGCTTGAGGTCCAGTTTGACTTTCAGAGTTTGTTCTTTTTCGGGCCAATTCTTTCATGTTACTTGAAGAATGTGCCCTGTGTACCCTTCCCTCTTGTTTCCACGCACTTCCCTGGTCTTTTTAATCCACATTATTTGGGTATCATCTTTTTTGCCTTCCTTCACTTTAGCCTTCCTACGCCCCCCCCCCCAAGATAAGATATTTATTTCAGACCAGGGTTTGGGAGAGGGTGTGGGCCAGGCCAGCTGCTGTTCATCTGGGGACAGAGTTGCCATCTGTCAATCCGATGGTCCTCCCTGGCCCTACAGTGTCCATCCCCTCCCAGGGCCTGTGTTGTGGGTCCTTCCTTTTGTTGACGCAGCCCCCGCCAGACCCCTTAAATTGTCGTTAATGTTTCAGCGTAACGAATTAGTCTCTCATCACGAATCAGCCTTCGAAACGGGGGGGGGGGGGGGGGGGAAGCCCCGGTGAGGCCATCCTCGGAAATTGGGGTCATTCTCATTTGCAAAGCGAAGGATCGGAGCCCCGTAATGCGGGCAAATTTATTCCGAGGCAGGAGCCCCGGCGTGATTAGGCCCTTTGTAATTATCGCTCCATGAGATTCCACTCCAGCCGCCCGCCTCCCTGGTGGATTAGCAAGTGAGTCGGAAAAATACACAGGATTTAATTAGAGGCAAATTAAAATTGGTAATGAAATCGGGCCAGTTGCAAGTGGTAAGAGTTGGAAGGGAGAAAGGATCTCCAGGGGCACCGCTGCCCGCCCTGCCCGCTTCCTTCCCCGTTTAGAAATGTAAAGAGGAGAGAGACCAGGACCGGGCGAGGCAGGGGAGCCTCAGGGAGGACAGGTAACGGGGACAGAGCGGGGACAGAAGAGCTGAGAGCCCAGGCTCTGGGTGGGGGGTTAGGCCCAGTACCCCTGCCCGGTGTTCCATCAACCAGGTGACCTCGATTTCTGAAGTTCTCCTGCCAGGAGGAGGTAGGAGTGACAAGGTGCCCTCTCTCTCTCTCTCTCTCTCTCTCTCTCTCTCTCTCTCTCTCTCTCTGTCTGTCTGTCTCTCTCTCTCTGTCTCTCTCTCTGTCTCTTTCTCTCTCCCTCCCTCCCTCTCCTCTCTGTCTTCCTACTGCCTTGCTTATTCTATCTTATTTCCACTACTAGTATAATATGTATATACATACCTTATGCTACCAGCAAGCCGTCTGGGGTCACAGCCACAATTCCCAGACTCCTAGGGGACCATGCAGGTAGCAGTGAAGACCACGAGTTATTTCCAGAACTTGTGTTGGTTTTACCAGGTGTTCTGTGTGCACCTGCAAAGAGGCATCCCAGTCTCTCTGAGCCATCAGGACCCATGTACTAGCTCAGGCTTAACGGCCACAAGAATGGTTGACTGGTAGGGACAGGAAAGGGAATTATTACCTGAAAATATCATTTCGTTAGCAGACAGCATTTTCTTTCTTTTGGTTTTTTTTCGAGGTAGGGTCTCGCTCTAGCCCAGGCTGACCTGGAATTCACTCTGTAGTCTCAGGCTGGCCTCAAACTCACAACTATCCTCCTTCCTCTGCCGCCCAGAGAGTGCTGGGATTAAATCTGTGTGCCACCACGCCCAGCTTAGCAGACAGACCACATTTTCTAAGAGGAGGTAGATAAGAAATTGGCTGTGAGTGCAAAGAAGTGGGGAGCCCCTGGCAGCAGGGGAGGGGGTCTCTTTCCCTCCTGCCGGGCAAGCCGGGAAGGTGGCTTGCGGCTGTGGCAGAACAGTCCAGTGACCCTCTCTGAACCCCCTCTGTTCACTGCACCCCCAGAATGCAGTACGTCACAACCTCAGCTTGCACAAGTGCTTCGTGCGCGTGGAGAATGTCAAGGGTGCCGTGTGGACCGTGGACGAACGGGAATATCAGAAGCGGAGACCACCAAAGATGACAGGGTATGCGGGCCTGATCTGATGGGGTGGGCTGCACCTGCCCTGGCCTGAACCAGTTAACTCAGCTTCTGCCCAAACCCTACCCGGCTGCTATGGGAATGCAGGCTTGGAAGGATGGGGAGGCTGAAAGAGATGTGACATTTACACCTTCCGTCCTCATTCCTGACAGGACGGAGGGGCTGTCATCCCCAAGCCCACACTCAGAATGAGCTGACCTCTGAGGACCCTGGGTCCCACCCCTTCATTTCCAGGGAGGAAGGGATGAGGGCTGGTAGGAGACCACACAGCAGATGGGTGGCAGAGCTGGGCCCGTGTTCTTCCCACCTCTGGGCATGTTAAATGGGTCAGAGTCTGTGCCCCTGGCTCAGAAGAGAGGCCCAAAGCAGCCTAGATGGATGTCTCCAGAGTGCCTCTGCCCCCTGAGAGTCCTCCACAGGGCAGGGCAGGAAGGGTGATGTTTTAGCCTCCATACTAGGTGGGTTCCTCTCTCGTGACCAGCTTGCGTGGCACTGCACCTCTGTGGCTCCTCAGATGTGCAACCCTCTGAGAGCAGGGTCATCATCACTGCAGGAGGGTGACAGCCTTGTGTCATTTTCCCCAGCACTTTGTGGTGTAGAGGACACTCCTGGGGACAGGCTGAGCACCTGGTTCGTCACCTGTCCCCAAGTGAAAAACAGGCCAGAAAGTGGACTTTGAAAATACACGGTGATATGGAAGCTGTGTGTCAGGCTTTGCCAAACAGCAGAAAAATGTGGAATCGGGCATGGTGGCGTTGTGGACCTGGGAGATAGAAGCAAAAGGACCGGGGTTCAAGGTCATCCTCAGCTATACAGCCAGCTTGAGGCCAGCCTGCTTTAGATGAAACTTTGTCAATTTATTTTTAACCTTTTACTAACAGCTTCCATAATTACAGACAATAAATCATGATAATTCCTTCCCCACCCCCACTTTCCCCCTCCTCTCAAGTCCACCCTCCCTCATCTCCCTTCCCCCTCTCAATTAGTCTCTGTTTTGTTTTGATGTCATCATCCTTTCCTCCCATTATGAAGGTCTTGTGTAGGTATTACCAGGCTCTGTGAAGTCATGAATATCAAGGTCATTTTGTGTCTGGAAGTTTGCGTTGTAAGCAGTCCTCCCCTTCCTTTGGCTCTTAACAATCTTTCCGCCACCTCTTCCTCAATAGACCCTGAGCCTCGGGAAGTGTGATGGAGATGTCCCAGTGCTGAACACTCCACTGTCACTTCTTCTCAGCACTATGGGGCCCTTTAAGACTCTGTCTTTTAAAAAAAAAAATGGGGGATGCTTGGTATGGTGGCACACGCCTTTAATCCCAGGACTTGGGGGGGGGCAGAGGTATGAGGATCGCCATGATTCTGAGGCCAGCCTGAGACTACCTAGCAAATTCCAGGATAGCCTAGGCTAAAGCAAGACCCTACCTCAAGAAATGAAATAAAAAAAGAAAAAAGAAAATGTATGCCCCCCCCCCCAACAAAAGAGCAAATGTAGAAAAGAAAGAGGTGTGTGTGAGAGAATGAGTCAAAGCTGCCTTCTCTCCCCCAGGAGCCCCACCCTGGTGAAGAACATGATCTCGGGCCTCAGTTATGGAGCACTTAACGCCAGCTACCAGGTGACTGAGCCCACCCACTCTCCTCTGCCCTAGTCCCTGACTGTCCCCAGCCTCCCCCCAACACACACATACCTCCCCGGAGAGGAAGGGAAGGTGACCACTCCCCACTCTGGCTCAACTCGTGCCTCTGGTTTAAAAGCTGTGTTCTAGAAGGTGGGCAGGAGGACTGGCACAGCCTGTGTCATCCCCTCCCCTGACCCATTCAAAGCTGGGGTCCTTTGTCTCCTAGTGGACAGTAAGCTGGAGTTCTGGCCCTGGGAGAGGTGCTGTGTTCCAAGGACCAAGTCAGACAGTGGGGGGGGGGGGCTGGGATAACCGGATTTTCCAGCTACTGACAGCCCCGCCCTGTGTGCCCCAGGCTGCCCTGGCAGAGAGCAGTTTCCCCCTCCTCAGCAGCCCTGGTATGCTAAACCCAGGCTCTGCCAGTAGCCTCCTGCCACTCAACCAGGATGACGTGGGTGCCCCTGGGGAGCCCCTGACCAGCAACGGTGGCGGTAGCAGCCCCCCTCGCCTCTCCCCTCCACAGTACAGGTGAGCATGAGGATGAGTTGACGGCACCTGTTCCCAGGACCAAAGATCTCTTCCATCCTCACAGAACTAACTCATGGGCTTCTCTCTCCCTCTTCGTCTTCCTCCCCACTGCACCCCCAGCTCTCCACTGTGCCCCAGATTCTCTCTTCTCCTTGCAGATAGCTTGTGGGGGGGGGGTGGATCTCCCAGATGAGAGGGTCCTGGTGGGGTCCTGGGGTCATGGATGCCTTTGGATGGGAGGTGGGAGAGGAGGCTCCAGTGCCAGGTGCCCACCTCACCTCTCCACACAGCCACCAGATACAAGTGAAAGAGGAACCTGCTGAGGCAGAGGAAGACCGCCGGCCAGGACCTGCCCTGGTCCCCTCCAACCCCAGTGCCGTGGGGCCTCCGGAAGACAGGGATCTGGAAGAGGAGCTTTCCTAAGGCCTGGACCACCAATCAGGGCCGACTTGAGACCCTCCTGCCCGCCCAGCCCAGACCCGGCCCACTCGCCCCCCACTCCACAGCCCCTCCAACCTCAAGGCACTTCGGGGGACTCGGATGGGGGGACCTGGGCCAGCAGCTCCCATGACATCTGACTGACGGACGCTTGGGGGCAGGGTTGTCCTCGCCCCTAAGAGGACACAGAACCCCTGGTCTGGGACCCTTATAGGACACAGAGGGCCCAGACCCTCTCCTGTACCCCCAACCACCACCAGCAGCAGGGCCCTCCTCCCCTACCAGGGCTCCCCTCTAGGGCCCTTGGCACCCAGGAGACCCGCAGGTGGGGCTGAGCAACCCTCACACCCCAGCCCCCTCATCCTGGGGGTTTCTGGCCAGAGGCCTCTTCCTGGTTCATTCTCCCTTTCTTCTCTTTTTCCAAACTGTGAAGGTTTGCTCTCTTCCTGAGCTCCTGGCCCAGCCAGGGTGGGAGTGAAGTTTCAGACCAGCCCCTCAGCTGCTGGGGTGGGACAAATTATACGCTGTGGGGTCCCTGCCCCTTCCCTAACCTGAGACAGGACCCGGCACCCCGACACTAGGGAGGCCCAGTGACAGGGCCCTCCGGATGGAGAGAGCTACCCCTGTGGTCTGACCATCTACCACTGTACAGGGAAACTGAGGCTGAGAGCAGCCTCACCCCTCCAGTGGCCTGCAGGCCCCCACTGCAGTCCGTCCCCTCTTCCTCTCTCACCCCTTCCTGTTCCCCAGTTAAACGGATGACCAAAGACCTTTCTTATGCCGGAAGCAAAAACCAAAACTTTTTGTTGGCTTTTTACTTTTGTCGCCTCCCAAGCGCCCTGTCCCCAGGCCCCAGGCTGGAAGCCCTCCCTCCACTAAGTTATTGTTTTAAACCAAAGTTTACAGTGTCTGTTGGTGGCAAGACCCTCTTCTTCCCTCCTCATCCCCCTACCACCACCACCCTGAGGGTCCCGGAGGGCCCTGCACACCTCCCCTCTGCTCTTGCCCTGCCTGGGGGAAGGGGAGAGGGCAGAGCCCTGCCCCACCCCTGGGCTGCTTCCTGGGGACTGTCAAGACCCCTCGGTAGGACCAAGTCCCCATCACGCTGGGAGTGTGGATTCTAGCAAAAAAAAAAAAAAACAGCTGGAAAAGTAAGACTCCACAGACCCCCTATGGGGGACCCCAACCTAAGGCCAAGGACTGGGTGTATGTTATGCCCAGAACACCCCGGCCAAGCCCCTTTACTGAGAAAGACTCCTTGGACATTTCCCAAGTGACCCCCCGCCACATTTACCCCCACACAAGCCGCCCTCCTGAGAGGCAAGGGGGTCCCTCCCCATGTGTCCCCGCCTGTGTTCCGTTTGACCAGCACAGAAATATTAAACGTCCTCTATTTACCGGGCCCGTGTGTGTCACCAAGGCAAGGGACGGGAGGGCCATCGGAGCCTGAGGTCTAGTGGGGACAGGGCCATCATCTGGATGGCAGGGACTACTGTGGACCAGGCTGTGTCTGTGCCCAGGTACATGGGCAAGCCTGTCTCGGTTGCTCTGCTTCAAGCCTCTTTGCAGGGCCACCCCATAGGTAAGGGGTGTGTTTGTGTGTGTGTGTTTCTCATTTGTGACCCCATGTAGGGTTGCTAGAGCCGGTCGGTGCCCACGCTTGCCCTGTGACTTGTCTGCAGTGACCAGTTCTGATGGCTTTAGTGAAAGGGAGGTTCATGTCTTTTCAGAGGGAGCCTGGACAGTGAGGAGGAAGGAGAGGAGACGGTCTAAGCTATCAGGCCCAAGGTGGGGTGACACGGATCACACCCCACTCAAATCTGCTCTGAACCCTCCCAGCTACTTGCTCCTGTGGGTGGCCCTTCTGGCCTTATCTGCAGGTCCCACCCTTTAAGATGCCAGAGAGCTAAGGCCTCAGGTAGGGTGCAGAGGGAGGGTGTATGTAGGTAGGGATGTAACAAAAGTGGGGTACTCACCATTCATATGGGTTGCTAGGAAACTCCTGGAACTTTCCAGAGGCCGCAGGTAGGAGGAAAGGAGCTGGAGGCAATCTGCCAACCTCTGCTTAAACCTGCCTCACTGACCCCCCCACCCCCAATCCTCCGCTTCTTCCACCCTGGTCCTGGCACACTTGGGCAGAGCCTGGAGGGAACGCTGTGTCCCCAATTGGCACCTTACAGAGAAGCCAGTTACTGCTGTGAACTGCCATCCGGTCTCCATGAGGGCACCAGTTCCCAAGCGCCTACTCAGTGAACAGTCTGCAGCGCAAACACCTCCCTGGAGGGCACTGCCTCTCCCAGCTGGGACCTACCAGGAAACCCCAGAGGATCCAGGGCTGTTGGTGACTCTGGAAGAAGAGGGTCTGTTGTGTAAGCTAGCCCTAGGGACATCCTTCTTACCCCAGATTCCAAAGGTGGCACTTGTCCTCACAGCCTCCTCCCAGCCATCCAACTTCAATTTCTTCTGCTTCAACTAGAGTCCTGGGTTTTTTGTAGTTGTGTTTTTCAAGGTAGGCTTTTTTTTTTTTTCCTTTTAAATATTTTCATTTATTTATTTGAGAGAGAGTATGGGCACATCAGGGCCTTCTGTTACTGCTAATAAACTCCACATGTACCATGTGTGTTTGGCTTTACATGGGTTCTGGGGAATCAAACTCAGGCCAACAGGCTTTGCAAGCAAGAGCCTTTAACTGCTGAGCCATCTCTCCAACTAATTTTTTTTTTTTGGCAGGGGGGAGGAGGGTCTCACTCGAGCTCACTCTAGTCTCAGGCTGGCCTTGAACTCCTTGCAGTCCTTCTACCTCTGCCTCCCAAGTGCTGGGATTAAAGGCGTGTGTCACCACACCTGACCCCAGCTTTTTAAAAAATTGATTTGTAGGAGAGATACTTATCATCTTTCTATTTTATTCTTTCATTATTTCTATCATCTACTATATACAACTCTTTAGCTAGATTTTTTACAAGTACTGTTTTTAGCGCCTGGTCTCTTCACACCCTTTAAAGTATCTTTAGATAAATAGAAGTTAATTTATTCATGCATTCATTTATTTTAGGTAGGGTCTCGCTCTAGCCCAGGCTGACCTGGAATTCACTATGTAGTCTCAGGGTGGCATCGAACTCATGGCGATCCTCCTGTCTCTGCCTCCTGAGTGCTGGGATTAATCGCCCGGACTAGAGGCCTTTCTGTTATTGTTCATTCTTCCCTCAGGGATGTGGCAAAGTTCACTGGGAGACGGGGTGAAGATCCACCTAGAACACTGCCAAAGAATCTTGGAATGAAAGAAAACAGCCTGCCCAGGGCATTGAACTTGGAGACTCATTTCCTTCTCACCAGACCCCTCACCTCCACTCCTGCCTCCCATCTTCCTCTGTGAAGGGTGGGTTGCTAGCTGTGGCTGGCTGTGGTCTTAGCCTATCTACCCTGCTGTGGGAAGCTGTCTCTAGAAACTGCTCTCAAACTGTCAGAGAAAGAAAGAGAGAAATACTCCAGGCTGGACATTTTAAAAAATATTTTATTTATTCATTTTCAAGCCCAGAGAGCACACCAGGGCCACCACCTTGTGGGTCTGGCGAATTGAACCCAGAGTCTTAGGCACTGGAGGCAAGTGCCTTAACCGCTGAGCCATCTCTCCAGCCCTCAAGGCTGGACATTTTTGGACAATGAGATAAGGCTCTATGTGGGGTTCAGAAGGCTATGTATGCCCCCCTTCCTTCTAGGGATGCCCACCCTGACCGAGTCCTGCCGCCAGTGGCCAGCAGAGGGCGCTTTAGACAAAGCGGACCTGCTCCTGGGGACACATGCCTAGTGGAGGGGGTGGGGCTCAACTCCCTGGTCAACTGCTCAGGGCAGCAAGGGGTTCATTTTGCTGTTTGTGGGGACCTTCTAACCTGTGGCCTGGGAAGCATCCCAAACAAGGAAGGAGGAAGAAAGTGTGGGAACCCACAGGTGAAACCCTGCACACCAGCCACAAGGAACGGGTTGACATTTAGGCCTGGCATCTTGGGGCAGGTCTGTAATCTTAGCTTTTGGGAGGTGAAGGCAGAAGCGTCCGTTTAAGGTCCTTCTCGTCTACATAGCAAGTTCAAGTTCAGCCTGGGCTACTTGAGACTGAAAGAGATCTCAATAGATTGCTTGCTTACCTAGCATGCGAAAAGTCCAGACCTATAATCCCAGCATTTTGGAGGTGGAGAGCGGAGGATCCGAAGTCCAAGGTCATTCTTAGCTACACAGGGAGTTCAAGACCAGCCTGAGATATGAGGCCCTGTCTCTAAAACAAAGTTAACATTTAATGGTCCTACGTTCCAGACAATTCTAAAAGCTCTGGGTTATACTGTTATGTACATTTCACAGATAAGGAAACTGAGGCACAGTCAGATTGGGTACTAGAGCATTAAGGCAGAGAGATGGCTCAGCAGTTAAGGTGCTTGTTTACAAAGCCTAACGACCTGGGTTCGATTCCCCAGTGCCCTTGTAAAGCCAGAGGTACAAAGTGGTGCATGCATCTGGAGTTTGTTTGCAGTGGCTAGAGGCCCTGGCTCTCTCTCTCTCTCTCTCTCTCTCTCTCTCTCTCTCTCTCTCTCTCTCTCTCTCTCGCATTGGATGGGAAGGAGCACGTCTGAGGCAGGAGGATTGACATTGAGTTTGAGGCCAGCTTGGGCTATCCAGCCAGTTCCAGGGCTACACAGCTGTGGTGTGGGGAGGAAGCATATACTGGTGCCGTGGGTGAAGGCAGACAGACGGCCTGGAGCTTACAGCTTTCTGCTGACATCATCTACCTTAGCATTCCCTCCTGCCTCGTGTGTGTGTGTGTGTGTGTGTGTGTGTGTGTGTGTGTGTGTGTGTGTGTGTTTCAAGGTCGGATCTCCTTAGAGCCCAGGCTGACCTGGAACTCACTCTGTAGTTCCAGGCTGGCCT